>CM022954.1:35115853-35141949 GCA_012931725.1 Litsea cubeba | reverse complement strand
TCATTAACGTGATCCACCTGGCATCCTCGGTTCCCTCCCTCGTCTCGCGGAAGCTCGCATCGCACGGGAAGAAGGTGATGGAAGTCGAGCTCGGACAGGCATCCAAAAAAACTCGCCGCGGCCGACCTGCGATCTCTTCTCTCAAACAAAGATCTCGGGGGAATCCCGCTCCCAACGATTGAGACCACGGCCGAGGCCATGCTGAACTCGGCAGACCCAGACAGGTTCCCCCTGATCGGCGCCATCACTGGCCACGACCGGATGAGCTTCCTTGACGCCTACAGAGACTGCCGCCGAGTCCCACTTCACAAGCCCGACGGTCTCCCACCTCGGCAACACCTCTCCGGCCTGCGGGATGGAAGCAGTCAATTCCTTTAGAGATCGGCCTTCTCGCAGAGCTGATCGACCAAGGCCGAAGTAAGACAAACCTGACAATGGAGCTGGAGCTGGAGCTGGCGGACAAGCGCCAAGGAACAATAGCCCTGCGTCTGACCGATTATCGACAACGGTTAGCCAGAGCGTACAATCAAAATGTCTTAAGTGAGGTTCTCCCTGGGAGAGCCGGTTCTCAAGGAGACCCCGCCAGCTGACAGCCAAACAAAGGAAAGCCGGCCCCGAGCTGGCATGGCCCGTTCAGGGTGATCTCACAGGCAAGCCACTGCCGAGATCGTGGAATGCGTCCTGCCTGAAGAAATTCTGTTTCTAAAAAATGTAGCAAGTCTTGATCAATGAAAGTGCCTTTTGCCCTGTCGTCAAACCTGTGTCATCTCTCCTCACATGACTTCTGCAACTCCGGGTCTACCGCCCGGAAAAGGCCTCGAGTCCAAACTCGGTCGTTTCCTAAAGCTCCGGGTCTACCGCCCTGGAAAAGGCCTCGAGTCCAAACTCGGTCGTTTCCTAAAGCTCCGGGTCTGCCGCCCTGGAAAAGGCCTCGAGTCCAAACTCGGTCGTTTCCTAAAGCTCCGGGTCTGCCGCCCTGGAAAAGGCCTCGAGTCCAAACTCGGTCGTTTCCTAAAGCTCCAAATCTGCCGCCCTGGAAAAGGCCTCGAGTCCAAACTCGGTCATTTCCTAAAGCTCCGGGTCTACCGCCCTGGAAAAGGCCTCGAGTCCAACTCGGTCGTTTCCTAAAGCTCCGGGTCCATCGCCCTGGAAAAGGCCTCGAGTCCGAACTCGGTCGTTTCCTAAAGCTCCGGGTCCATCGCCCTGGAAAAGGCCTCGAGTCCGAACTCGGTCGTTTCCTAAAGCTCCGGGTCCATCGCCCTGGAAAAGGCCTCGAGTCCGAACTCGGTCGTTTCCTAAAGCTCCGGGTCCATCGCCCTGGAAAAGGCCTCGAGTCCGAACTCGGTCGTTTCCTAAAGCCCCGGGTCCATCGCCCTGAAAAGGCCTCGAGTCCGAACTCGGTCGTTTCCTAAAGCTCCGGGTCCATCGCCCTGGAAAAGGCCTCGAGTCCGAACTCGGTCGTTTCCTAAAGCCCCGGGTCCATCGCCCTGGAAAAGGCCTCGAGTCCGAACTCGGTCGTTTCCTAAAGCTCCGGGTCCATCGCCCTGGAAAAGGCCTCGAGTCCGAACTCGGTCGTTTCCTAAAGCTCCGGGTCTACCGCCCTGGAAAAGGCCTCGAGTCCAAACTCGGTCGTTTCCTAAAGCTCCGGGTCCATCGCCCTGGAAAAGGCCTCGAGTCCAAACTCGGTCGTTTCCTAAAGCTCCGGGTCTACCGCCCTGGAAAAGGCCTCGAGTCCAGGCTCGGTCGTTTCCTAAAGCTCCGGGTCCTGGGCCCTGGAGAAGGCCTCGAGTTCGGACACTCGGCCGGATTCCTAAAATCAGGGTTTTTTACACCCCTCAAAGATCATTGCCGAGCTCACGCTTCCACAGCCGAGACCAACGGAATGATGACTCCACTTCGGCACAAGGCAGCTCGTCTCGGCCAAAGCCACCCATTTCGGCCAAGGATAGCTTTCGAAAGAAGGACAGTTGCAAGCATGGAAATACAAAAATGCAAATATACACGGATTGGGCAAACACAAAACTCGTCCTTATTCATTGTAATTGCTTCATTACATGGATTACAAACATGAAACAAAATACACAGAAGAAAGGCTCGTGGCCCTCTGAAGGAAGACCCAAAAGAAAGCAGGCTTTGAGACTACTCTTCGCCGACACCGCCCGCCGACCGGAAACCTCCGGCGGAAAGGCTTGTTGCATCCTGCCCCGAGGTCTTGATATCCCCCAAGAAGAAGGATCTGCGGCATGATCCAGAACCGCCCTTTGGGACGAAGCGGGACCCCCAGGCGCCCGGTGCCGAGGGCTCTGCAACACGCTTTGGCTGGTCAGACCAAAGTTTGCAAACAAGAGCCCGCTCCTGGGGCGTTTCTAGTCCTACCCTCCGCCCAGAACCTTGCGGAATGACGACAAGGCCGCCGAGCGCAGGGGGCGCCACCAACCCACAGCTGCAAAGATTCCCATGCAACCGCACCAGGGAAGGCTGGCCGTAGACCCGCGTTCAGAGAGCGCGTAGCCTACAGGGACCATCTTCAGAGAGCGCGCAGACTACGACAGGCCTTCCCCTCGGAGGAAGCCGTCACCTGGCACAGGAGTTTCATCTGGATCAAAAGCCCATAAAGAGGACTTATCCAAAGATGGTGATGACTGGGTACCGTCCGAAAGCCTGAAAGGGAAGAACACACGGTCAGAGGACCCTAGCCTGGGCGGCGCAAGGCTCTCCGATGCCAAAGTCAGTGAAGGAACTGGAACAATGGAAGGAGAGGAAGAAGAGAGGCAGAGTAACAGTTCTATGAGTTGTATTCTGCGTACCTTGCATGTGGTATGGGATTACATTTATAGAAGCTTGGCTTGTATTTTTGGAGGACACCTTGGTGTGTGTCCCGTGATTTGACTGGGAGTCATGATAGGCCCGCAAAGTAATAATGCGGTCCAATCCAGCCCACCCTGCATTTAATGTCAGTCGGATCAGCCCACAATGCATTAAATGCGCGTCTTGTTGGGCCAGATCGTGTTGGGTGCTTTTGGCGGTAGGAGCAGCATCGGATCTGCCCTCGGGCCTTGCCCTGATGTGGCTTCAGCCGCTGGACGCCGCCTTGTCAGTGATCCAGCGAAGTTTGTGGACGGATGGATGTCACATCTGTCTTTCTAGTTCGTACCCCTGTTCCTTCACGCGCCTGGCGACGTGAGGAGTGCGAGCGGAGGTCTTTTCTCGCTTCGGCTCTCGTCTCGGCTCCTTCAGCCGAGGTGGAGTTCTCAGCCGAGATGGAGACGTAGGGGGTGGCTGAGCTCGGCGCTAGCGGCATGGAGCTGTCTGATTTCGGCCGAGGTCTCTGCCTCACTAGCCGAGGTGAGTCTGGTGCCACGTGGGTAGCACGCGGCTGGCACGTGAGAGTGCTTAGCCTCATCTGATGGCTGTGATTAGCGTAATCCTGTGGTTCTGGAAATCTCCCCACACAATTGCCCCCTAGCTCCTGATCTTGCGGAGATCGTCAGTGCCGTGAGGTCGGGAGCTATGTGATGGTGCTTACCCAGTGGAGGAAGTCCCTCTCGGCCCTGATTCACGGTCGCTTTGGATACTCGAGGCAATAAATGGCGTCCCTCATTCAATGCTGGAGACAAGTTGACGGCTCTGCGTGTCGTCCTCTGGTTAGTCGTCTGTCTTCTCGAGATCGTGCGCGCCGTTCTGTCAGGGACGCAATCAATGTTTGAAATGATTCGCGCGGAGCTCTAGGAGATGCCCCTTTGGCGCGCCCAACTAGGTCCTCTGGAATAGGGGGGGACTTTTGGCGATATATATAGGGTGATCGAGGTTCGTCTTCTTCTCTGTTGCCATTCTGAATCAAAGGAGGATAAGCTGCTGCTAGGGAACCTTGCCTGTGGAGTGGTGTGCTGCTGAGGCCATGTCTCTTTGCCACTCACTATCATCGTCTTGCTCCCGTAAGTTCCTTCTGCCCTGCCTCTTCTCTTGTGGGTTTCTCTGTCTTTGGATTGGGGTAGAAATGGGAATTTATAGCCACTGGTTAGAGGGCGAGGCTGCGATCGAGGGCTTCAGGTCGGCCTTCAGGGTCCCTGCTGACGTCCAAGTCAGGGGCGAAGATCCCAACGGCATCAACCTTCGCGACTTCTCGGGGGGTTGGATGCCGTTTCCTCTAGTGGCTGTGATAGAAGGTGGGGTCCGTTTTCCCCTTCACCCCCTTCTCAGGAGGTGTCTCAGTCAATGGCGCCTCTGCCCCTGCCAGCTGCTACCCAATGCCTTCAAGATTGTGATGGGCACGGCTAGGTTAAATGAGGTTCTGGGCATTAACCTCGGCGTCTTCGATATTGAGGACGTATATGATATGCAAGTCCGGAGATGCTTATTATCTCCGGGCGAAGCCAGGCCGGGACGGCTTTGTCCGATACTTGGAGGATTCAAGCAAGTATGCCGGGGACGATCTCTTGTATGTCTCGGGAAACTGGGAGCTCGGGGTGGCCGACACCGATAAAGGCTACCAAGTCCCTCGCCACTTCGGGACCATTCCAAGTAAATACCTTCTCTCTGTTTTTCATAGTTTCTTTTTGCTCCGCCGCGCTAACGCTTCTGTTCGTTACAGCTTTGAAGGAGAGAAAGCGGGCCGCCCGCTACATCTGGGAGAGGAACGAGGCCTGGCTCCGCCTAGTAAAGCGGTACAGTGGCCATGACGGTAGGGCGGCTTGGTCGCTGCTAGGGTATCAGCAGAGATACCATGGGTATCTAAGGGGCACCGTAGAGCCGATCCAGGGGGAAGGTGCAGGTCCCGAAGTCGGGCAGGAACAGGCCAGTCCGGAGGCTGCAGAGGAGCCTTCGCGGGCGTCGTCTGACGTTAGGGCCACGTCTGGCGTTCTTGCTTCCACGTCGGGATCGAGACCTCTCCAGGCCCCGGGAAGGGAGTCGAGTCGGGCTGCCCGATCTCCTTCGCCGAGTTCCGAGATGAGGCGCGCCAGGCGCTTGTCTTTCGAGGACCTAGAGGCCTTGGCGCTCGGAGTGGAGGATGCCCGAGCCCCCCATGAGTCTGTGAATCTGAATTCCCCCGAGCCTCCTTTGAGTGTTCGAATGAATTCCCCTGCAGCTGCTGCGGAGGTTCCCGCACCTCCTAGCCCCATTGGTCTAGAAGTACGTTCGCCTCCGGCCGAAGTTGAGCAGGAGGGGGTTCGGCCGCTGAAGATGCCGAGGACTGATGCAGGTCCCAGCTCGGTCGCTGCCTCGCTGCCTCAGGGGCCGCCGATATGGGAGCCGAGCTTTATGCTTGGGCCGGGGAGGCCGATGACGATGGAGGATCGCGTTCTTCACAGGATTGATCCACAGGTCCTCGAGGCCCTGGGGCGAGCCTGCGCCCTACCTCGGGACATGGAGCAGCTGGACAAGTACAGCGACCAGAAGCTGATTCTGTCAATGTTGCAGTCTAACTTCACGGTAAGTCCTTTCTGCATTTCTTTTCGCCAATCCGGCGGTCTGGCACCTCTGACCTCCGGAGCTAACGCGTATACCCCGTTTCTTTCACAGGCGGCACAGAAGACCATGGCTGTAGCTGACAGGATCTGCAGATACAGTATGGATGCTGCCGAGCTGACCGTGGAGAAGAACGGCTTGCAAGAGTCTCTGGACGTCGTCACCCAGAAACTAGCCAGGGTGGAGGGAGAATACGCGGCGAAGCTTGAGCAGGCGAGGGGGGAAGAAGGCTCCCCAGTTATTGTGGGTCATTATTTTCTGCACCTACAAACTTAACAAAATCGAGTGGTGGACAGAAGAAATTGAGCAATGTTAGATGTGGTTAGATCCATTGTTATCTCATTCTAACTTGGGTTTAACGTTTACTGGGGTTTGGCACCAGCTATTGCACCATTGAAACAACAGGTACAACATGAATGAACTTTGAATTGGTAGAAAACCGGATCTAGGTGAAGTAAGAATCTAGGGGTCATCCGCTCAAGTTTTTAGGGCTCCAGTCAATTTAGTAGAAAACTAGATAATAAAGCAGGACTAGATAAAACCATGATATATTGGGAGAAGAGTATAGCGACAAATAGACTACTTGGACCGAAATTCATGGCATGAAAAGTGCCATGAAGCCACCTGGACCCTTGGATCTCTGATCCAAGGGTCCAGGTGGCTTCATGGCACTTTTCATGCCATGAATTTCGGGCCATGTAGACCTGATTGACAATGGCTAAACCCACTTCAAGGAGAGAACTAATTTTAAAAAATGACAATGGCTAAATCGCAGAACTTTTGACATGATTCCCACTTTTTGACCATGTGGGACACGAGGGGTCCAGACATATGGGTACCAGTTGGAAATGTTCAAATACAAGAGTAGGCTGTATTGTCGTAAGGTCTACTTAAATGCATGTTTATCTATGGAACAAGGGTAAATGGGAAGGTCTCTTTATGAATAAGAGTCATCCTGAGTCATTCTAAACATCAGCCTCCTCAAATCATCCTATCCCTTCATTTATCAGCCTTAAAACTTTTATGGCTTCTTTATCACACACATATTAAAACTCTGTATAATGGTAGGTGATGGTTCTATAAGTGTAAAATTGGACCTCATAATGATGATTCTTTTCATTCGTGCTAGATCAAAAAATGAAGAGAGTATCATGGGGGCTAAACTGATCAAAGGTTAGCCCCACAGAGCTGGACTGCAATGCAGTAAGCTCACAGGAGAACATTATCCCTACGGCTTAAGGTCATCTTAAGCTTATAGGGAGCATAATGGTAGGTTACTTCAATTCATCGTCTCTATCCCACTTATCCCACTTGAGATTATATAAATGAACCTACAGCCTCGAAATAGCCATCTACACAATTGAAACTGCAGGTGAAAAACGTCAAACACAACTGATATCGAAAATTTTCTGGAATCGAGGAAAAAGTATTTCACATGGAAAAGCGCTCAACCAAAGAGCAATAAAATCACAAATGCAGAAAATGAGACACTTTTCAATGGTATTGAGAAATACTCGGCAAAGTCCGCATCAAACAGACTAATTAGGGCACATTTGTGTAGGCAGTTTTCCGCGAAAAAAGTGAAGATTTTGGAAATTAAATTCCTTGCTACACTAAAATATAAGTCTGGTGCGGCTGCTTTTCTTTGCAAAAACAGTGCAAAAAATGGTCCAGGTTTTCAGCAATTCCTCAAAAAAAAATTCCTATGGGGTGAGGACAGAAAAAAAATTCCTATGGGCTGCAGAACTGGTTTTTCACATGTATACAAACTTGCCCTAAACGTTGATTTTTCCTCAACCAATGAACCTGAACTAACTATTTATCAAGGCCATAAAATGATCTATACCTTGATTTTGGGGGTTCATTGGTTAAATAGGTAATTGAGGCCCATTTACATGCTTAGTTTTAGGTCCGCTCCTCCAATACAAAGTCTCCTCTGTTATAAAACTCAGGACCAAGAGTTGAACTTGAATCCCAGCTTTAATATCTGATGGAAAATAATCTCCTTTCTACAGTAGCAAATTGATGAATGAGTTTCCTTCAGCAGTTTGAAATCTAATTTAAAGTGTTGGATGCTGTGAAATCCAAGCATATAGTTCCTATGGTCCCTTATTCAGATAATGCAGTTGCACAAGCTTGCAAAATCCTAAGTTCTCTTGAAGATATCGATGTGTTACAACTTACAAGAGCATGGGAGTAAAAGAGCTATTCCTGAACATTTAAATCTAACACTCCACAGGTAAATTGACGAATCAGCCGGCACATTAACTTAAAACACAAAACAAGTTGGGGAAAATAGGACAAGCAAAACCAAGCAACATATGAAATCAGGAGATGACATTATAGGCAGCAAAAGAATGGAGCTCAAGCTTGAACCTCCATTTTTGGTGTAGTTTCTGCTGTTTTCTTTGGTACTGGGATGTACCTCCAACCCCGCTTGTGAACCCCACTGATTTTCTTAGGAGCATCTGCAGCAGGCACACCTACAATTCACTCATCAAATATAAGAAATCAAGCACAAATTTCTGTAACACCACTAAATCAACTAGATAAATAAGACAAAGGAATGAAATGAGAATATACATGTAAAGGATCAGTGAGTTTCGATACAGGAGATCAAAACAGGATGGATAATAGATTGGTAACTGTTTTATTTTATTTTATTGGTACTGAAAGATTTGTTAAAGAAAGGAGACAATACAACCCTTCAAAGACGGCAACAAAGTAAAACAACATTATACCTAACCCAAACACACAACTACAAGGCGGAAACAACAAAAGGAGAAGATCTATCCACCCCTTGCTTTTCCAAAGCGTCTCCAAACGCATTAACCAACCTCCAAACACGTTTAAACTCCAGCTGAATGAGAGAAGTTAAGATTTAATCTAGTTCATATGAACTTGGAACCTCCACGAGGCTGCTGCCAAAGAAGAGGCACAACAGACTGCATTCACCGAGTCACTCTCCACAATCACCTTAGCATTGATGTGAGGTGCAAGAGATAGGTAACTTGCAAGAGATGACTTTACAGGCATGATGTGACTGTAAGAGACAAGTGCCTGCTCTTCTACATCAATAACTTCCTGAAAGTTTTGCAGGCTACCAAAATGGATACTAGTTCTAATTTAACCAATCAATACACAGCAGATATAACCAAATAAACAATATAGAACTAGCAATCTACCAATCACACACCACAAGAAGGCAGACACAATTTTTTTAACGTGGAAACCCTATCCAGGGAGAAAAATCACAAACCAAAAATCAAGAACTCACGAACAGTTACAAGATATACTCACAGCTCCTTTACCTCAGTCTGTACCTCGACCTAAGGACTGTAGTTGTTCTTGCACAAAATCCATTGCCACGACATCCACCGTGCACCGTTCTCCTTACTTGATCTCCTCGCACCTTGTCAGCCAAGATGAACTATCTTCTAGAAGAGAGTGGAAGCAACCATAACCTTCTCGAGCAGCCCTTTAGAACGATCTCTCAATAGCTCTAGAGAATAATTCTTTCTCTAAGATATCTCTTAATCAGATTAATGAGAGAGGTGGTATTCCTAATCTTCAATATGCACACCTACCTTTAGGGTTGAGAATGACACCCTATTTATAGCCCCAAATTCGTGCCTTGTAGTTAGAACACAAATAGGACTCAAAGTGGGAAACAAAGTCTCAAAAGGAAACAACTTCGTAGCACATCAGGACTCTTTCCCGAAAATTCTACGCCATCCGATCGATCTCACAGTGCATCCGATAGATCGGACCTGGAGATAACTGGCGCATGTCAGTCCTCTGATCGATCGCACAGAGGCTCCGATCAATCGGACCTCATTGATTCACCGGTCATCTCTTTTCTTCGGTTCAACTCTTCCGGCGACACAACCACAGTCCATTCTAAAATAAATTAGAAAATACAACTAAATGGACCTGGAGTTTTGTCCAACCCATTAATTAGCCAACATAAAAATACTAACAATCTCCCCCTTTGGCAATTCATGGACAAAACTCCCTAAAACAATACAAATGATCTACCCAAAAGAACACCCCAAAATACATTGAATTTTCAGCCCAATATTTTTTTTCAGCACCTGATCTTGCACTGTCTTCTCCCTCTAGCTTCATTATTCTCCCCCCTTTATGTCCATAATTATCTTCAAGCAGCTTCTGTCAAAAAATCTAGATTCTACAGCTCCCCCTCAATTTTGACTCCCCCTCAGTCAGATCTTCGTATCAGCACTAGGGTGGAGGCTTGATCTGCATATCAGGGGTGATGAAGCTTTGGTACGCACACTTGCATATATTCAGACATTTCAGCAAAGTGTGTACCAATACAGATGGAAGGTTTTCTCTCTTAACCCATACAACTTTGTCTTTTATTGGTGACTCTTCCTTCTGCTTTTTTCATTGCTTTTATTTTGGTGATTTACGCAGCTTATTGCAATGGGGTCGAATGTGTCCTTTAATTCCACAGTGATGACAAGTGGGTATACGTTCAGGACGTAACACATTCTTCTTCTTGCAGCATTGTTTGTAACATGAACAGCAGGATTAGTAACAACTAAATCTTTAACAAAATAGTTAGTACCTTTGGCTTTTGATGTAGATGCCCCGTTAGTGTAGTCAATGCCATGCATGTCTGTCTTTGTCTTTTGACTGCACAAGATGTCATCAAGTTTTTTTGACCCTATATTCATCCTGTTTAGTGAAGCCTTAGTAGTATCCAACTTAGAAAAAACCATCTCAAGTATTCCTTACAAGTCAGTATTTTCAGCTTTCAAGGTCTTCATATGGTGATCAAGTAAATCACACTTCTGTGCTTTAGCAATCAATTTATCTGCCAAACTGTTATTTTCTGCCTCTAAGTGAATCACTTTTGTAAGATCTTCTGATAATTTAGGTTTTAAAGAAGTATTTTGCTCTTCAGATTCTTTCCAGCTTGTAGCCACTTTTTCATTCATCTTTAGCATCTTCATGGTCTTCGCAAATAATAACTCATACTCAGTTTTCCAATCATGTTCTGTCTCTGACTCACTAACATCTTGATCAGTCCCATCATCAGAAGAAATTGGTGGAGTAGCAAAAACTGAAGTTGCCATGAATGCCATGAATTTTTCTTTACTAGCTTCAGGTTTCTCAGACACAGAGTTTTTATCATCTTCCTCACAAGTATCATCATCCCAAGTCAAATTGAAAGCCTTTTTTTTTGGCTTTTTTGTTAGCATAGTCACTAACAATGTATCTATAACCATGACACTCAAAACATTGAATCCCCCTTAGAAGATTTCTTCTGTACATAATTTTTAGGGATTTTCAAATCACTTTTCTTCCCCTTCATAAGCAGCTGAAAGTGCTTTATAAACTGAACAACAACTTGGGGATCTATCTCCTCAAAATCAGAATCACTAACAATTTTCTTGAATGATTCTTTGGAGGCTTTCAAAGCAACACTTTTGGATTTTGATTTACCATTAGTCCTTTGGTTTGCTTTAAAAGTCTGAAGGTTGCCAACAAAATCCTCAACTTTGATAATATTCAGATTTTTATTCTCCTTCTATGGCCACAACCTTTGCATCAAACCTTTCTGAAAGAGACCGCAAAATCCTTTTAACAATCCTATTTTCAGGAATTGGTTCTCCCAAAGTAAATGTATCATTCACAATTGCATTCAGCTTCGAATTGAAATCATTGAAAGTTCAATCATCTTCTATCTTTATGATTTCAAAAGCTTTATACAATTTCTGAAGTTTCGACTGTTTGACAGTATCAGTCCCTTCATGCACAGTCTGCAGAATATCCCAAACTTCTTTTGCATTAGTGCATGTAGAAATTCTACGAAATAAATAGCATTCAAAGCCCTGGAGTTGCAAGTGGCTGCCAATTCTTCATCATTAGTCCACTATTCTTCAGATTTAAGACTGGTTATCCCATCAGTAGTGACAGTGGGCAAGGAATGGGCTTTCACAATAGATTTCCAAACTTTTCGATCTATGGATTTTATAAAGATAACCATTCTGGCATTCCAATAAGCATAATTAGTACCATCCAATAGAGGAGGCTTATTGGTAGAAATGCCTTCACGGTGGTTATCCATCCCAGCAATATTAGGATCAAACACAATAGTGTAACCTGCTCTGATACTAATTGAAGGTTTTGCAGGCTACCAGAATGGATACTAGTTTTAATTTAACCAATCAACACACAGCGGATATAACCAAATAAATAATATATAACTAGCAATCTACCAATCACACACCACAAGGAAGACACAATTTTTTTAACGTGGAAACCCTATCCAGGGAGAAAAACAACAAACCAAAAATCAAGAACTCACGGATAGTTACAAGATATACTCACAGCTCATTTACCTCAGTCTATACCTCGACCTAAGGACTGTAGTTGTTCTTGCACGGAATCCATTGCCACAACATCCACCGTGCACCGTTCTCCTTGCTTGATCTCCTCGCACCTTGTCAGCCAAGATGAACTATCTTCTAATGGAGAGTGGAAGCAACCATAACCTTCTAGAGCAGCCCTTCAGAATGATCTCTCAATGGCTCTAGAGAATAATAATTCTCTCTCTAAGATATCTCTTACTCAGATTAATGAGAGAGGTGGTGTTCCTAATCTTCAATATGCACGCCTACCTTTAGGGTTGAGAGTAACACCCTATTTATAGCCCCAATTTTGTGCCTTGTAGTTAGAACACAAATAGGACTCAAAGTGGGAAACAAACTCTCAAAAGGAAACAACTTTGTCGCAGATCTGGACTCTTTCCCGAAAATCCTGCACCATCCAATCATCCGATCGATCGCACGGTGCATCCAATCGATCGGACCTGGAGATAACTGGCACATGTTAGTCCTCCAATCGATCGCACAGAGGCTCTGATAGATCGAACCTCAGTGATTAGCCCAGTCTTTTCTTTTCTTCAGTTTAGCTCTTCCGGCGACACAACCACAGTCCATTCTAAAATAAATTAGAAAATACAACTCAATAGACCCAGAGTTTTGTCCAACCCATGAATTAGCCAACATAAAAATACTAACACTTCCATTCCAACCATTCTACCACTAGCACCTGTGAGTCTTCCTCAAGCTGCTGAATACAGGCCCAAAAAGAGGTAAAAGCCCGATCCCACGTCCAAATATTGCTGACATACCAAAATGTTTGCCCTGCTTTTTTACCAACTAAACTTCATAACATCTCACGATCTGAATAATTAATTTAGATGCTCGACACTTCTAACCATCTCAAACCAATGAAAAGGATCCATATATATTCATTATAGCAGTCTAGCACCGCTAAATACCACATGATCATCGCCAACCCACTCTCTTGCAGCGGTGTTAAGGCCGGGACTGGAATAGCAACAAGGAAAAAGCTTGCTAGCGATGCAAATGGCATGCCTAGCCACCAAAAAAAGAAACACACATCACGGGATCATCAGGAAAATGCAAATGTGTTTATCTTAACATCAAAATGTACTATTGGACGCCCCTGTCAACCACTCAGCTTCTAAACATCCTAGTTCCCACTCAGGGGCTCCACAACCATAACATATAGCATTGGAGAAAAAGGGTCCCCATGCCTCAACATCCGTGAGCTCTATAACCACCGGAATCTTTAGATTGGTTGTCGGTTTTCATTTTAGTGGCAGCTTAATTGAAGTTTAAAGAGATTTTTGTAAATTAGCTAAGTCAAAGTAGTTATTATTAGGAAGGAAAACAGGTCTCCGAATAACAAAATAACCAAAAGACCTGAATTGGAAATAAAAAGGGGCAAAGCAGCCCAACATTTGGATACATTTTAATTCAAGTCTGGGTTCAGAGCCATTAAGTTCCAATCCTTAGGACCCCAAATACTCGATGCCACAATCATATATTATATACCACATGTATATTTAAGTATATTATATAAGTATTTGGGTCTTGATGTGGATCTGGGTCCAGGCCCCTTATTTGAATCCAGGTCCAGATCCTTAATTTAGTTTCGGTAAGGGTACGAAGTTGTAACCTGGGCTACAATCAGGTTTGGGTTCAGGTATAGTTACAGGTCCCTTTTAGTACTTCATCCTCACTAACTATACTGCTTTAGACGAAGTAGCCATAAGAGAGATGTAAGAATGTGAAATCACAAAAGAAAATACCATAATAGGAATGAGTGGAGAATTAGAACATATAAAACATCCCCAAACCCAATTAAGCATTATCAAAATGTAAACTATACAGGTGGTCCATGCATCCCAAGATCTTGGGGTCAACAAAGTGCATTACCTCGACCCATGGATTTTAAAATAGCGGCCGGTACCGGTTCGTAATCCGGCCATACAAACCGGTAATCGGCCTTAGAACCAGCGCCGATATTTTACTGCTAGAATAGCGGGTAATCGGTATGTATCAAGTCAAAATTATCGCAAAATATTCGTCCGTTTACGCCGATTTTTTTCAAATATCGGTTGTAACGGACGATAGTGACCGATACGGATGAACCTTAAGGGAAAAGAAAAAAGAGAAAAATGAATAGGAAGAGAAGAAAAATTATGGGTAGTTGATTTGATGCATTGCAAGAAAAATGAGAAGAAAAGAAAACCCTAGAACTAAGAAACAGTTATAGAAAAAAAAGAGAAAAAAAAAGAAAAGAAAGGATAACAGAGAGAAGATGTGGTATAGACAGTACCTGTTTGGGTGAATCTCCTGCGGAGAAGATGTGGTATAGACAGTACCTGTTGGGTGAATCTCCTGCCGCCAGCCACCAGCTACATCCGCCTATCATCGTCTCCTCCTCTCTCCCTCTCTTCCCTTCTCTTCTTCTCTCTTTCCCTCTTTCTTTCTCTTTTCCCTGCGTTTCTGCCTCTGTGGAGATGAGGCTGGAATTGGTAACGTCCAAATCAAAACCCTTGAGGTCTTTTAACCTCTTTGTTAGGTTGTGAGTCTTGCACCATAAATCCATAGTATAAGTCATGTGGGCTCTATTGTGGCCCACTTTTTTAAACTGTTTGATGTGAGTTTTGTTTCAATTAGGGTCAAGTTTTGTTCGAGTAGAAGATGGGTCCATGAACAGGGGGTCAATTTAACAATGGGCATTAATTAGCATAAGGGGCCATATTTAGTGATCTTTAATTAAAATGAAATTTTGTAAAGCCTCTAAGTAGATTATTTTTTTCCTTTTTCTTCTTGGGCAATTTAGGTTTTCTATTCATCAATCTAACACCAAACCTATTTCTATTAGAGCAAAATCTAACCAAAAGCCCTAAGAAAAGGAGGCATTTATTTCTAATAATTTACATTCTTTTATAAATGAGCTCACTGTGGAGCCTATAATATTCCCAAAAAAATCTGAACATACTTTCTTTCATTTTAAAATATGAATAGAGCCTACTTATGAAAAGAATCTAAACCAAACAAATGACTCATTAAATGGTCCCTCAATAAATTTTAATCAAATAAGAGTTAGGTCTAATGTCACATTGATCACTTATAAATATAGAAATGAAATATTAAAGGAACACCCTTGTTCTAATCGTTGTGTTTAACCAAAAAAGAAGTGTTCTACAGTGATGAATCTAACAACGGATCTACATCCTACTGGTTTCTTTTTACAAAGCTTAAATAAGGGTGATGGTTATTGTAAGAAATTTAGATATGTGTTATATTGATGAATTTATAAATTATAATAATGGGCCCAGAGATTACATATTATAACTTTATATTTTAACAACTAAAAATTTAAGCAGCGCGCGATACAAGCAGTGATGAGTTAGAGGACCGATATTTTGATTTATTGTTGTTACTAATGGAAAAAAATATTATTTTTCAGCATTTTCTAATATTTTGGATTTTTTGGATATTTTTGCGAATTTTTTTGAATTAAAAAAAAATTCACACCGCGACGACCGCGACGGACCGATATCCGCGACGATATCCGCGACGATATCAGTTTTTCGGCCCGGCCGATACCGCGACCGATACCGAGATTTTAAACCATGCCTCGACCCATACCCCTAGTTGACAATGACACACCAGTGCCCCTATCTGAGTAACATCGGTGGGAGTTAATGCTAATCGATGCAAATCAACTGGCTTAGAAGAAAAAATGCCTTTTATATTTCATCTTGTTCAAAAATTCTCCAATTAATAGGAAACATCCCCTATTGTTTAGGAGTCCCACTTTAGATAGTACATCTAGAACTTTTCTTTAAAGTAGCATTTGTTATGTTAAGAGTAAGATTCCTAGTTTAGCGGGAGTCTTCAAGTCATAGGATGAATAAAAGTCATTGGGTGTTATTCACTTTTTTCTAGAAGTTACAAGTGGCAGAATATCGTCATGAACTAAAGGGGAGTTGGCAACTATTATTAGTTTAAAAAAGATTCTAAATAGGATCCCATCATGCGACAAAAATCAAGAGTATCCTGTACATATGTATGTTACCATTTTTTAATAAGAATATTAGACACTCGGCAGTGTAGTCAAGGCATAAGGTACAAGCTAGGTGTCAAGCTCTTAGGAAACTAGCGCACTAGACACAGGCCTTAGCACAAAGTTAATTTTGCTAGGTGTGCCTTCAACAAAAACAAGGGGAAAAACCACAATTATATGCAATTCTTTGCTTCTATTAATATGCCCCACCATTATTTAACAGGTCAGTCACTCATTTAACTCATTTCAAATTATTTAACAGGTCATTCACTTGTTTGAGTGAACTTACTCAAAATATAAATATAGATTATAACAAAATAAGAAGATGAAAGTAAAAATAGCACCATAGTCATTCATTTTGGTCTGAATAAAGGCGTAATATCAAATTAAACTCACAAAGTCACAAGTCAATATTGATTCAAAAGGTAAAACTTCATAGAGTCTCAATATTTAACGACTTCATTTGTCATAATAGTCAACTCAACAAAGAATGTAGAGCAGAAGAGAGTCCTATAGTCAACTAGTAGAAGATGATGATCAATCATGGCTCCTTCCAAGGCCGCATCTAGACTCTTGCCTTTAAGAGCACTGAAATTCAGATTCCAAGTTCTTGAACGAGTTTCTCTTTTTTTGGAATGGCGCGCCGCCAGTCCATTTATGACAGCTCGCCTTGGCGCCAAGCAACACATCAAGGGGTCCTGGTGTGCTTAGGTGTGCACCTAGACATGCTTTGAAAACACCGATATTCAGATTCCATGTTATTGAATAAGTTTCTCTTTCCTGGAATGATGTGCCTCCAATGCGTCTCTGCCCTCTTGGCACAACTCCATTAAATTATTGAGCTGTTTGAACACTTAAGTGCCACTCTTAAGGATCCAAATTGTATTAGTTGGGTATCAAAGCAGGTAAGATTTTTATAGCCTTCCGTGTTTCTGGTTTCAACATGTGCTGCAATTTAATATCCACATTTTATTCTTCCATTTCTTCCCCCTTTGTTTTCCTTAACCTCCAAAGCTTAGATGGAACCCTGCAAAACTTTTCTGCTGAGATGCAATGCAACCATTAACCAGCCACCAAATCCCACCTAAAACCTATCCTAATTGAATTCTTTCATAGTCCTAATTTTCTACTGAGAAAACCTCACATATAGCAATCAAAACACCAAAAAAACAACCTAATGTAAAACTTTCCATGCAACAAATCCACCCCAACCAAGTACTCTGAAGTTCCGAATAAAACCAACCATAATCCACCCCTTGTTCTGACCTAAATCCAATACTACAAATTTTGGCCACAATCCAGCGATTAGCAGACCCTAAATCCAACCAGATGTACAACCTTAAAACATTCCCAAGAATCCCACTTACCAACAGCTCCATTTGGCCAGACAACATAACTATAATTCAGTCCGCAAACCCAATATGATCATAACCTAATCATGCGCCCATCTGCAGCCTGTTTTAGCGTTAAAATGTCATAATAAGCACCCTACCCAAGTAAGGCCATGTTCAACAGTTTCGGGTGGTGGCTGTTTTTAGGGGATCTTTCCCAGCTGCTTATCAATATAGTTCTTGTATACTGTAAAGCCTTTTTCAATACAAATTACCATTTCAAAAAAAAAAAAAAAAAAAGAGGCCATGTTCAACAGTCAAATTGCATTACCCATCCAAATTCCTCAGCTTTACAGCCCTGCAACCCATAATCAGGTTTCAGCCCTGTTTAACAGCCCGTAATCGCAGTTAAAATTGCATCAGCCAACTGCAGCCCACATCATGGTCCACCCTTTCCCCTCATTAAGGCCCCTATAAAACTCCACTTTTGGCCTAATAACACACACAAAAAAAAGAAGCACAAATCACAACATAATAACAGCCCACACCAGCAATAGTTCAGTAACTTTTTTTTTTTTAATGGTTAGTTCTGATAGCCCAAACATCACCCAAAACTGTGTCTATGCTGTTCCTCAAACAACCCATGCAACTAACCAAAAAAAAAAACTATAACTGCCACAATCCTGGTCCACCTGACTGATATGTGCTTAATTGTTTATAATTTGAGCCCTAATTGGTTTATCTTGTGCTAGTTCATGGTTTTTTTTACATTGTCTTTGTTTTTTTTAATGAAAAGGTCAAACGGAGCTAAAAGAGAAGAATTGATGAGAAATTCAGGCGTGAATCCCAAGGAGGAGCCATGGTGGGCCCATCCAAGTTGTTTCAGATTTTCAAGATTCCTTTCTAATTCTTTGGATAACCTAAAATTCAAATTAGAAAGAATTGGAGAGCAAGAAAGCATAAACAAAGAAGGAAAGCATAAACAACGAAAGAAAGAAGAAACAAACACAACTATGTGTTACACGCCCAAAGGGGGCCACAGCCATTGCAAAAAGCTGAATTTCAGGATTTAGAAAGTCTTATTCAAGTACAAGTGGAGCTCAAGAATAGAGAAGAAAAAGGAGAAAAAGAAGGAAATTTCAAAGCAAGAACTCAAGCCAAGTTAGAAGTCTAAAAAAAGGGTCCCACACTGGTGCACGCATCATATGGGCCCACGTTTATTATAAAAGCTTCAGATTCAGTTTCTTGTAATTAATTCTCAGATTTGTGGGTCCATGTGAGGAACTTTCTAGAAGATACAAGTAGGACCAGATTTAGAAAGTCTTGCTAATCAAGAAAGAAGGCTCCTATTTCATTCTAATTAGGAAGTTTAATTGTAAAGCAAGTTGGAGATCTAAACCTACAAGGAAACTATTCACTAAAGAGGGCTGTTGCAAAAAGCATAAAAGGGGACACAAGGCATGGACGACAAGCACTCATCCACAGCCCTAGCAGCCGTACACCATCAGATTTGGGAGCTTTTTGAAGCCAAGGAAGGAGCAAGCAAGCTGCTGGTCGTGCCTTCTTCTTCATCAATCTTATAGTTTTTTTTTTTTTCTTATGACCTTATTTTCTATGTTACTTTCAATTCCAAACATGAGTAGCTAAACTTTTTAGGGCTAGGGTGTAATTGAAACCCTAGCCTAATTTTATGTAGTCCCTTTTGGCATCTTTTAATTCAGATTTCAGTTTTGTTGGTTGAGTTTCTAAACCATGTTTTTAATTGATGAGTTGTGTATATGCCATGCCAACCATGTTATGTTCAATTAAATTTAAGAGTAGCTAACTTAATTTTGATTGATATTGATGTTAAGCATCTATGGTTTAGAACCATGAATAATCTAAGTATATGCCATGCTTAGACTCATGCATTCATCATACCCATTGTTTTTATGCATTATGTGAGTTTTAACTAGGACATATGCCATGATTAGTTTTTGCAACATGATGAACAATTCATGTAGTATGCCACTCATAAATTAGGTTTAGGGGAATAATAATCTAGATACATATGCCATGGTCTAGGTTGATAGATGTCACTAATAATTCTGATTTTTTATTAAAGGATAATAAGGGACATTCATAGGATAGGTTAGGGGAGTAGATGAAACCCTAGTTCGTTCATTTTTATTGTTTTCAAACCTAGTAGTATTCTTGTTAGGTTACTTTCCATTTAGCTTTTGGTTATTTTAAATAGATTAATTTACTGTTTTTAGTAGTTTAATTTAGTCAATCAGCATTCAATCATCTTTCTCATTTATTTAATATTCTGATTTTTAGTTGCTTTTGACATTATTTTATCACGAGTCTTTGTGGGATCGATCTCGTACTTACAATCATTATATTACATAGTGATCTTGTGCGCTTGCGAGTTTAAATTGTATGCATATTAAGTAGCTTATTTCTAGGTTGCTTGGTGCATACCACCGACTGCCCTAAACTTGTATTGAACCCATTCCAATTGGCAGCCCAATAAAGTATAACAAGCCCTAAAAGCCCCTAAATCCAGTCCCTGTAGCAGCATACAGCCCTATTTCAATCCTACAACAGAACCTAAGTGTAATCCATAACAACCCCCATACAGCCCTCAAATCCTATTGCAATACACCCCCAAGATCTGTCCATAACAGTAACTTACACTCTGGATTCAAACTGACTCTTCGGCCGATTTTCTATGAACATGTCTACCAACATTCCAGATTTTTAGAAGAATATTGACAGAAAGACGTCACGAACTCCTTATTCAGATGGTACAAAAACTGCGCAGGGAAGGCAAGCAAATAGTATTCCTGAAACAACTCCTAAGCAATTTCCCAATAATGAAGTGAAGATTTTCACCCAACCACCCGAGACAGGTTTAGATGTGGCACATGAACATCACACAGAGGAAAAAATCAAAGGAGAAGTCTACCAATGTCATTCCCACAGAAATGATCAAGGATAAATGAGAGAAAAAGGATGAGTGCATGTTATAGCTAATAAGTGAACCACTTGTACCCAAAAAAAAAAGGGGATCCAGTTGCAGCGAGACAAGGGGAAAATGATATTAAGGAAGACCACTTGATAGAAAAATCAGGTCAGTGAGGAAGAGTTGCCTAAAATGGATGCCTACAGAAGCACCGATGAAAGAAATAGAGCTGTAAGATTCAATCGGAAACTGAGTATCCCAATGATCATAGCAACCTCCATACAGCCTTCAAATCCTATCAAAATACCTCACTTATGATGAACTATGAGGATCCCAATGCTCATATCCAAAGCCTAGCCCTTCCATTTATTGTCTCCAGAGATATGTTGGCTGGAATCAAAAGAATGATCCACGGTTGTGGATGGCACTGTATGTCAATCTGATGATTGGATTGGGATCTTTTGATCATTCATTCAACAGTACGATGGCATTTAAAAGTCGATCCAAGACACCATCAGAAGTTGTGCAACCACTCTACTTCTACATAGAGATACAGATTGCATTTGCATGCTATACAGCTAGGTGGTGACAAAGAAGATAATCAACCATTTGAAAGGTAATCTTTGATCCAGGTGGACTATATCCATAACTAAAAGTCAAGTTCCTACAAACCAAAGCAGATGATGCAAATTGATTAGCCTGAAGATCCAGAAAAAGGCCCACGACTACCCATGGGTAATAGACAAATACATGGTTCATTTGTTACTCATGTAGTTAAATGATAGGGATCGCCAAATGCAAACTCTCTATCTTTAGTTTTGCTCAAATGATCCCTATTTGATAGGTGTCACCACTATAATTTAGGAATGTTCTAGTTTAGTTATTGTATGTAGAAGCCTTCTTTGTTTTAAGGAGCCTTTTCCATGTTAAGAGTCCAGTTTTGCAGGAGACTTTAATGGTTACTTCTTTCACTTTTCCTTTTGGTTATGTTTGGCTATTAAATTATGGGTAATTAATTCCTCACCAATTTTCCACAAAGTCGTCCACATTTGAAAATTGTAAATCCCTGAGGATTTGGGCCAGTGGAAATCCTCATTCTTTGAGGGTTTTCAGATCCGATCCCTCCCATGGGATTTGAAAATCCTCATTTTTGCAAATTTACACATTGATACTAATTTTTCTTAGGTATACACGTCGATACACCCTTATATAGACTAGAAATTTCCCGTGCTTGAAGGCACGGTGCACCACCGGACCTGGATATGCCTCAGACCGACCGAACCCAGGTTCCATGCGTCTCGAAAGCAAGTCCAACCATAAAATGAATTTCCACCCAAAAAAAAAAAAAATCCAATTGATTGCCAAATGATATAATTCCATTTATTCATTTATTCTTAACAAAACTGAATCATGAAAATTTTCACCCAATGTGCTCATCTCATCTTCTTATCTTGGTCCCATCTCATGATCAATGAAGTAGTGCTTTTTTTTTAAAATGAAGAAGGGATGACAATACCTGTAAATAACTCAAACTTGCTGACCCTTTTTGCTTTTGATGGGGATGGCAAAAACTTATAAATTTCTCAAACTTTTAGCCCCTTTTCTTTTAAATGAAAAGGGGATGGCAATGCCTGTAAATAACTCTAACTTGCTGCCCCCTTTTGCATTCCCCTATTAAATCCTACATAAATCCAAGGGCTCAAAATGTCCCAGGATTCAAAGTCTGCTCTCCCATATTATATAGATGTGAAATCCTCAGCTATACAAATCCTTAATGAGGAATCCTCAAATTTGCGGACTCATCACAGATTCCTCACTTGTTACCGAACATGTGCTTTAGGTTACAAGTGATTGAATATTGTCATGATTTAAAAAAGAGCAGGTCAAGTATTTACTATAAATATGATAATAAATCCTATCATTTGGTGAAATCAAAACAGACTCATTGATACGGTAAAAAATATTCAGTTTCCGTGCAAGTACCAAATAAGAGTTCCAAGTGCAATTTTTTTTTCTTTTTTGGGAAGAGTGTTACTCCAAGAGATTTTCAATCAGCTAGAGAACTGAAGTGCAACTTTGAGGGATTCGGACCATATTGCTAACTCACTTGCACACAAATCACAACTGAAGCGAAAGGGTACACGATATCAGTTTCCAGGTAGAAATTGATTTGTTGATTTAAAGCTTGTTCAAGAAAACTAATTTTTGTTTCTTCTTCTTCTTGTTTTTTTCTCATTAGCTTGTTTGTTTTCATTCAATGGTGGCTCAGTTGAAAATTTAATAAAAATAGGATTATATTATCTAGCTTGAATCAAAATAGATATATTCTGTCTGGTCTACAAAGAAAGCACATATTAGAAGTTAAACAGAATTAAGAATCAAGAAATAAGAAATAAGAATATCAAATTTTTTTCTTGACCTCTTAACTGAAATCATATCAATTTTTTTTCTTGACCTCTTAACTGAAATCTCTCTCTCTCTCTCTCTCTCTCTCTCTCTCTCTCTCTCTCTCTCTCTCTCTCTCTCTCTCTCTCTCTCTCTCTCTCTCTCTCTCTCTCTCTCTCTCTCTCTCTCTCTCTCTCTCTCTACATATATATAATGAGAAATCTCTTCAATCTATATCGCAATAAGAATATCATCCAGATTATATTTTTGATGCATTGGAGATATAGATCAATCTACTAGTACTATGTATCGATATTTCAAACCATGCTTGATAGATTGAAATTTTGCAATAGGTGTCACAGGGCACTCATATGATATCATCCTACATAACAGCTGCAGCAAAATTAACACATTGGTTGTATTGTCACAATTATCGGTCTTTTTTTTTAGTTTTTTAAATATATTGTAGAAAACACTTCAATTATATGAATCCTCTGATTGATTGAGCTTAGCTCTACCCTTGGGAGAATCTTAGGGATTAGACCTAAGAGTTTTAATATTGTACTTAAATGTGCAACCTTGAACCCATAGGATACAATCACGGGACCTAAACAAATGAAGCAGTTCATGATCAAACAGCAATGAGCCTACATGACCTCGTGAGGAACAGCACATACCCATATCCTATGTCCTGAAAATATAAAATTTTAATGCTTTACAATGTTATGTTTTGGATTTTTTTTTTCCTCAAATGTTTTTGGTGGGGAAAAAAATCACATCGACATGGTCCAATACAGCCGATAAACAGTATGTATCACCAATACGCATTGCCTTCTGGACCAGTCAATACGCTGACCAAAACCACTAAGTATGTTGGCAGAAAAAGAAAAATTGAGAATAAATATACTAAGAATATGTTGCAAAGAACCTATCCGAGGATTTGGCTCAAGGTAGATCAGAATGGAGAAAAATAATTCCTGTAGCCAACCCCAACATAGTTGAGATGATGATGAACAAAATAAGGCCTCAACCCAAATGCTAATCTCAAATCATAACCTATCAATCTGATAACTCCAAATTATATTCATTAAGTGTTTGAATATAGTAGATTGCAGTTCAGGGAAGAACAGAAAGTGCAGACCCCAAGGGAGATTTTGATTGTAGCTTTCTAAGAAGTTGATAACAGGTGAAGTTGGCCACATCATCTGGAATCATGAAGGCACAGAGTTTATAGAAGTATTCAGCTCCAATTAAGTCCTTCACTATAATGGCTGAAGTTGCCGCAATATCTAGAATCATGACAATACAAAGTTCTCCACAGTTATTCAGGTCAAGTTGATGTCCTTGACTAGAATGAGGCTTAAGTCAATACAACTCCATTCATTTGATTTTTACCAAAAAAAAAAACTCCATTCATTTGTGGTATAGACAGTTGCGAAAATTAAATGCTACAGATGTCACTATGAAATGTGACAAAGTGTGCCGTTACTTGGGTGTTTATTCCAAATGCATTTCATTGGTGTTTGGCTGATTGGATTGACAATATCAGATGTTTACCTTTGCAAAGAAGGTTTGTTTTTAAGCATGTTATTGAGGGGATTTTAAGATGTTTATGTTGCAGATAGACCATTAAAAGAGGGGATTTGAAGAACCACCACTAGGTATGATGTGTGATTTATTTTCACTTGTATTTTTGTTTCCTCTTAGAAATAATAATAACATTTTAAAAAAGAATATAGCAATGTTCATTTCAATCTTCTTATTATCTAATTATTAATGTGGCCTAACATCTATAACTCCATCTTATCAACAGTTTGTCACAGCATCTTGTCAAGAACTATTATATTCTACTGGAACATTTCATTATACATTTTATCCTTTCAAAAAAATAAATAAAAAGAAAACAAGAAAAAGTAAGCATTTCCCGCTACAGAACAACTGTGTGAAAGGCATTTCCATGGAAATCTATTTCCACGCCATGCAATGCTTTCCTCGTTTTCCTTGACTTGTCAATTCCACTCCACATCAAAATCAATGGTGGGCTCCTAGAAATATCAACTTATAGCAAATTAAGAGTTCCTCATAAAACAATAAATAAATAAATAAAGAAGAACAGAGTGAAAAAATGCATTGCCATGGGATGCATCTGCATAAACACGCACCTAATCACAAGAAATAAGGACTTCAGATAAACTGTTTGCAAGATTCTTCCTACAACTGAAAGAGGCCTATACTCTAATATAATCTTCTCAGAGAAACTTCTAAAATCAGCAAAAAGGAGAGACGGTTAGGGGAAACGAAAAAAATACGCACCATCCCTGTGAAAAACCCCCCACGCCTTGCCATGCTTACCATCCTGCAACAAAACCAAAAACGCATGGTTCACAAAACATCAACAAAACAGAAAGAGCCCCATAAACACTAAGGGCATGTTTTTCATGCTGACACTTTTACTTGGCATTTTATTTCCACGATGATTTCATTTTCTTGGAAAATAAGAACTAAAAAATACATTTTCTATGAGGAGTTATTATTCCGTACTGAAATTGTTCTTCCACTACTTGTATCAAGTAGACAAGTACTGCCAAAAATGTCTACAAAACTTTCCACAATGGTTTTCTACCGGTAGAATAACACAAAAAAAAAAAATAAATAATAAATAAATAAATAAATAAATTTAAACCCTAAGTTCATGTTGTCGTGCTTAATTTTTTTTTTTTTTTTTTCATGGCCTCTTAGTGTCACAATGATTTCATTTTCAATGGAAATAAGAACCAAAGAATTAATTTTCTACGTTTTCAGTTTCAAGAATCTAATGCCGAAAAAGTTCCCACATTGAAATTGTTCTTCTACAGTTTGAATCAAATACTGAATCAAATACTGCAGAAAACGATTTTATAGCAGTTGGGTCTAAATCTGTTTTCTGTGAACTGGGGTTTATCCCTCTACCCCAGAAAATGAGAAAAAAAATCATTCTCTCTTAAAAAACAAACATATTCTAAAACCCTAAACCCCAGAAGAAGAATGAGGAGTGGGGTGACCTTATAGAGATTGATTTTGGTGATCTGATAAGAGATTCCTTGCCAATGGTTCTTGGCCATTTGATATCCGATACCCCAGTTGGGCAAGAACTGGGCTAGTTCGAAGAGATTCTTCTTCTTCTTCCGCTTTGGTTTCTTTGTTACTGCTGGTGAAGGAGAAGGAGAAGGAGAAGGAGCAGAAGCTGAAAAGGTTCTAATGAGATTACTGAAGGAGTTTCTGAAGAGAGCAATCGGCGTCGACATAGATGCCCCCTTGGCAGCCACCGTCGCCATTACAATAGTCTGAAGATGCTCTACGAAACCAGCTTCTGCATTTTTACACAGCAACTTGGGTCATTGAATTGGACCCTCCAGCAGAGGCAAAATCTGGCCCGACCCACTAACCCGATCCATATCCATTCCTTAAACTTGACTAGGTCATGGATTACTCCACACCAAAATCAATGTTGGGCTCCTAGAAATATTAACTTAAAGCGAATTAAGAGTTCCTCGTAACACACCTCA
>CM022954.1:35026392-35115753 GCA_012931725.1 Litsea cubeba | reverse complement strand
TAATCACCGTTTCAGCTTCCATGGAAGCTTCTAGGAGTTCTCCCAGGTTTTTTGATTTGTTGCCGATGATCATGGAGCGGATTCCTGGCTTCTCATGTTGTTTCGGCAGATGTCGACTAGCGACGCTTGTGGCAATACATCAGAGCATTGTATGCCATTGCTTTCCACTTGTGAATGAAGTCATATGTTGATTCATTCTCCCCCTGTTTGAGGCTGCACAGCTGAGCATAGTAGCGGGATGATCCTCACCTTTGGAAGTGAGTCAGGAAGCGTGTCTCTAGCATGGCCCAGTTTTGGATTGAGTCCTCCGGCAGAGTGGAGTAACCAATCGAAGGCCGTACCTTTAGGGTACTTGCAAAGAGGCGGATCTTGAGTGCATCTTGATCCGCGATAGCTACCGTCAGGATCTTGAAGTGGATGACGTGCTGTCTGGCTGATCCTTTCCCCGTATATGTTTGGAGAGTAGGATGCTTGAATTTGGTGGGGAACGGGACCGAGTCCATCCATAAGGGATATGGTGGCTTGATCCCAATGCTCTTTGAGTATATCCTCTTCTTTTGCTTTGGCAAGGATACCGTCTACGTCCTTTTTGGTAAGGGCGCGTGACTCATTTTCTTCTTTATTTACCTCATCGTCTTGATGATTTCGGAGGAGGTTCATTGTTCGCCTGATTTTGGAAGGCGAGGAGAAGGTTTTCCATCAGAGTTTCAATTCTTTGCTGACCCTTTTCCAACTGCTGGATGCGGGTGATCGCATCTTCTGGAGGTGGATTGCGGGGTGGTGGCTCAGAATTTGTAGCCAAGACATTCATCCTTCGTGATTCGAACGAAGAAACTGTCCTGGTGACTGAGCTGGGGCTCATTCTTTTTGAAGAAGAGCTTGAGGAAGGATCACTCTGCTGTCCTTTGCTTGAAGGAGCAGGGGATTCTTCTGAATGTCTTCTTGTCCTTGAGACGCTGCGGGTCATTGGACGTTCGGACATGGATTTTTGTTGCTGATTTTTGGCGCCTTCCTGGTTTTTCCAACCATATGGACGGCAGCAACTTGGTTGGGTCTTTCTTTTTCGACCCATTTGGGAGAGACTTGAAGTGTGGGAAGCTGGGGTCCTTTGCTTCTCTAGTCTCTTTTGTCTATACGACGCGCGGCGGCGTATACGACGAGCAATTTGAGCTTCGGTCAGCTCTGACTGGGCTTTAACGATGAAGGATGTGCTCCCTCGGGCGCAGTAGCCGAGCCTGTCTTCTCTGTAGCTGGGCAAGGATAGGATGCGAACCCTGTCCTTAGCCATTTGCAGCGAAGCTTTGAATTTTTGAAGTTCGGCCCCTGTAGATATGAAGGTTCGAACTGCAGATTTGTAGGCCTTAGCAGATGCTTGTGGAGGCCTTGTGATGCATGACTTGATTTTGGGCTTGTAGGAACAAGCCGGCTCATGCTGGGATGACTTGGAAGTCAGGTTGGAGATGGGTCTCTCCTCTTTCATGTAGGCAAGAGGATAGAATTGGTTCTCCTTGAGTGGGACCAGGAATGCTGGCTTAGTGGATGCCCTGGGACCTTCTCTGTTTTGGTGAAGGTCTTGGGGACCAAGTCTTGGGGTAGACCTGGTTGTTTGCAGGTTGAGGCTTCGTGGGGCTGCCACGGGCTTCAGGCCTTCTGGTGCTCGCCTTTGGTGTCACGGTAGTGACACGTTTGAGAGGCGAGTTTCTGCTTCTTGGAGGGAGCAGTTTGTTCCTCAGGAAGTGGGAATGGTCCCAGCGTCCCAAAGACGATAGTCCGGGAGTCGAGGTCGACCCGGAGTTCAGAGAGTTGCCGAGGGAGTTGACACTTCGGCAGCTGATGGGGCGCTTGTAGGTGCGCGTGGTTTGCTTCTGTTGAAGCATGAGTTGGTGCTTGTTTTCGTCGAAAGTAATGGTTAGTGAAGCTGCCATTGTTAGTTTTCGAAAATTTCTGAAACAAGACCACATCCATTAGTAATCACAAGAATATAATGATCATAAATAGGAAGTTCTATGATTTCGTCTTTTCAAATTGCTCGAGGTAGATGACCCAAGCAATATGAGGAAGGCAAAATGCCATAGAGGGTACAATTGTTCTGATCGCAGGTATGGTAAGCCCGGAATGGGCATCCCAGTGACTGCTAGAAGCAATTGTGAACTTAAATTCAACTTATCGAGAAGCAGAGCTTGCTCGAGGTAAGAAGAATATAAAGTTGGAGTTACAGATGTGCCGGTCGCAATACAGTAGACCCTGAAAGGGCGTACTAGTACCGCTAGACACAAATGTTTTGAGACCGCATCGATGAGATGAGATTCTCTGTTTTGAAAGGTCAAGATTGGATTCATCAAAGAGAGCAGATGGTATTCCAATCTGAACACGGGCTCAGCGATTTCCGCGAGCGCCAGTGCTCAGAAAGGAGAAGACCAAGATTTCTCTAATCTAAACCCAAAATGACGGAAGTTTTTTTTTTGAAGATTTTTGAAGATATTTTTTTTTTTTTTTAAAATCTTTTTTATTATTTTTTATTTTTTTATTATTTTTTTTATTTTTTTTTAAGATTTTTTTTTTTGAAATTTTTTTTTTATTTTTTATTTTTTATTTTAAAATTTTTATTTTTAAAAATTTTATTTTTGAAAAAAATTTATTTAAAAGACGAGAGAGTACACATAGGCCTCCTAACCTGGTCTTATGAAATCTTGATTGATAGAATTGCCCCCAGGTAAGGGTAGGATTACTTAATGAACCCGTTTGGAGGACCCTTGCCTAGAACAGTCAAGCTGTCTCCACACTCTGGACAAGGCTTTTCTTTGAATCAACCATGATCAAAGAACACAGTTGGTTTAACCTTAGTGGTCTATGTCTTTTTTTTTTATATATATTTTTATTTTTATGAATTCATCGAAGAGAAACAATGGCCCAAAACCTTAGTCGAACAGGCTCAACATTTCTGCAAGCGCGATGAACGATAGGAACGGATCAAGGTTTCTCAATTTTGAATCCAAATTGAGAAATCTAAATTTTTATATATATATATATATATTTTTTTTTCTTTTTTTTTTTAGATTTTTAATGAACTCATCGAAGAGAAACAATGGCCCAACCCCCGATCCGAACACGGTCTCGGCGATTTCCGCGAGCGCCAGTGCCCAGAAGGGAAAGGATCAAAGTTTCTCAATTTTGAATCCAAATTGAAAAATTTTAAATTTTATATATATATATATATATATATTTTTTAGATTTTTAATGAACTCATCGAAGAGAAACAATGGCCCAACCCCCGATCCGAACACGGTCTCGGCGATTTCCGCGAGCGCCAGTGCCCAGAAGGGAAAGGATCAAAGTTTCTCAATTTTGAATCAAAAATGAAAAATCTGATTTTTTTTTGTTTTTTTTTTTTTTTTTGAAAAGAGAAAGAGTGGAAATAAATTCAAAGAATTAGAAATTTCCAAACAAAAAATCTCATCTCATTTTTATTATGCGGAATTCAACATAGGCCACAGTTATAAAGTAGCCAAGGAATCGAGAAAAGAAATATAAGCATAGAGCAAAATATATGATATGCAAATATTTTATTTCTAGCATCGTGTTCTCAAATAAACGTGTCCCACCGGGTGTGCCAGCTTGATGGACCGCGCTCCTGCTCGGTTCTACCGAGGTCGGCGGACGTGGGAGTCCGTCGGGTCCGACCCTTTCGTAACCGTGGGGCAAGGGCGTGCATCAACATTTCTTTTTTTGTGGGTGTGCCAGATTTTCTATTTTTACTTGGAATTGCAAGTGGTGATCCGGAGATCAACCTTCGCAAGTAAAAAGGAAATCAACTTCTTTCAAGTTTTCCATTGCACATATATTTAAGAAAAGAGACATTTTTCTTAGTTTGCCGTGAAAGGTGATTTTTTTGGCATTTATAGCCGATTTTGGCGTTTATAGCCGATTTTGGCGTTTATAGCCGATTTACAATCCTTATCAATAATGAAAGACAAGAATTGTGATTTTTGTCTCTTTTAAAAAAATACAAACTACAATGAAAAGCAAGAAAAGGAGGATCTAACTTCTCAGGAGATTGTGGGTGACTCGTTTAGATTGACGGTCGCAAGCCATATATGGGCTTCGCCATCATCCATACAGATGAGAACAGAGGATGCTATTGATTCGCTTGGCTTGGCTATAACCTCGGGTTTTTAAAAGACAAAGACCAAAAGGAGGTCCTATATCCAATAAAAAGCCGAGTAGACGGGCTGAAAAGCCATATCTAAGCCATTGGAGGCAGGAGGAGAAGGCAAGGACCTTGGGGGGGGGGGTACCCCCCAAGGGACTTTTGTCACCTTGTTGCGGTGGCCGGTGTAGAACTTCCGCAGAGTTTTCTCTCTTTTTCCTTTCTCTGGATTTCTGTCTGTGTGCTTGTGCTTTTTTCTCTGATTTTTCTGATGCTCTGTGATTCTGTTTTCTTCTTGGAGAGCCCTCCTATTTATAGGCTTTTAGGTAGCCTTTTAGGTGGGTTTATGGGCTTTTATTGTCATTAAGCCGCATAATGGGAGGAGTTACAAAATTGAATTGTTTATTTTGTAACTCCTTTTTCTTGGCTTCTGATTGGCCGGAGGAGATTGAGGGCATTTAATCGCCTTTAATCGCCATGATGGGAGGAGTTTCATGGGTTAAATGCCATGAATTTCTTGACTTGTAACTCCCGAATGCTTGCTTCTGATTGGGCCGTCCAAAGAAATGGATTAATGACTGTAATAAAGTTAGTCAATTAATCGCATTAAGTGGTCGCCGAGCAGCTGAAGAGTCGCGGGCCGTGCCACGTCTTTTGGAATTCTTCTGTCGATGATCATCGATGGATCTTCATGTAGATCGACATCAGATGACCATGTAATTTCAGGTGTTTGTTGCCAACAGCGGGTCGGTGCCATCTGTCCTGTCGATTTCTCGATCGGTCGGGTGGAAAGTACACTTTTTTGGTTGACCGGGTGGCGATCAATACTGTCTTCGATACTCTTGATGATTTACCCGTGTTTTGGACGGATGTCAGAGGACTTGGTGTCTCAAAATCATGAATTTTGGAAAGTACCAGAGGCTGGGCCCCTCGAATCGCGAAAAAAACGGCGAAAACCGGGGTTTCCGGGGCTTTCCCCGTGACCCCGGGGTCCAAGGTCGCCGGCGACCCTGGCCCAGGGTCGCAGGGGTCTGCGACCCTGGGGGGTTTTTCCCCCTTTCGTGTCCCGTTTTGCGTCCGTTTTTGCTTTTTTTTTTCTTTTTTTTTATTCTTTTTTCTTCTGTACTTTTCCTTGACATTTTGACCATTTATTGGCCTGATTTCTTTGTAGGAAACCTGATGAGAATCCTTGCATTTTATTTTGCAAAGTTTCCAATTTCCTGAGAAAGCCGAAGACTTTGTCGCGCAGAGCTGTCGATTTTCCGTCAGAAGCTGAAACTGGGCCAAACGATGTCGGAATGACCTGAAATTTGGTGTGAAGCCTCCTGAGCAATAAATAAGACCAACCATAGGCTTTTGTTTGAGTTTTGAAGCCGTTTGGGGTCCTATCACCTGTAGACTTGCTTTTTGTCGCGATGAAGATATCGCGGTTTGATGTGTGGTCAACCGATGTCCGATTGACTTGAAATTTGACAGGGAACCTATTGGAGTCATTTTAAGATGATCCATAGGCTCTGTCTTGGAAACCATGGTCCCGGTGAGCTTTTGTCGCCGAGAGCTCCTTTTCGGCTATCGGAGAAGCGAAGTTAGGCCAAATGATTTTGAAATGCTCGAAACTTCTTGTGTACTCCTCTTTTGGCTGTCTGGAAGAATCTTGCAATTTTTGTTTGATTCTGACAAGATTTGATTTTTGGAAGCAGCATTGTCTATTTATGGCAGGTTGCGACTTCATGTAGCTCTTTGGATCTTGAAGAGGCAAAGTGACATTTTTGGTGTCAACAAGCTTCAACTGGAAAGAGTTCTTTTGTTACTCTTTCAACTGGTGATGACATGAGCAGCCGACCAACGGAGTTGTGCGAATCTTCAGCTGGGCCATCTCTTCTTTTTGCGAAGAAGGTGGTGGTGCAGGTTCTGAGCTCTTGGATTGAGACTCTTTTTGCTGGGAACTTAGATGCCGGATTTGGCATGATCCAGCATGTGTAGGAGATTCTCAGTGATGCCGAAGAGGCTGGTCTGGACGTCACAGGTGCCAGGGCGATCGTTGATAGGATTATTGAGCTGGGTGACAAATGGTTTGAGACCATGGGTTTTCCTGACGACCAGTTCTTCAAGGAGATGTTCCTGGACCCTGCGGATAAGGCTCAGTCTAACCTAGATGAGGCTACACAAAGCAGGAAGCAGATAGTCCGAGAGAAGAACTTAGAAGAGCTAGCCATCATTGGGCTGACACATGAACTTAACATCCTTGATAGGGAGGTCGATGAGGCCAGGAAACGTCTTGAGCATCTGCAGGCACAAGTCGCTGCCAAGTGGGCTGCAATAACAGAGGCTCGCGACAGGGAGGGTGCTCTGATTCGCCGGGTTGTAGATGCCGATCGAGTTCTTAAAAGGAAGTCTGAAGAGAACAAACAATGGCGAACTGCTCGGGATAAGCTTCCCAGTGTGAAAGAAGGATTGCAGTATTCTCCAGCATCTCATGGCAAGTTCCTGAAGAAGCGTGCCCTGGAATCCCTGACGGCTGAGGCCAAAAGTTTGCTTGAGGAGCTGAACTCTTGGCTGGAGACCATTTTTGGTTGAGCTCCTGTTTTTTTTTTTTTTGTAACAGAAACTATCCTTTTTTTTTTTGGTACCACTTGTATTTTTTTGGTACTTTTTTTTGTAGTGCTTGTGAACACTTTTTTTTTGGTACCACATGTATTTTTTTTGGTACTCTTTTTTTTTTGTTTTCCCTATGCTCACTTAAATCTTTTTGTGATGAAAGTAATTGCTAAATGGGATTTGATCAAAAGCTTGTCATTTTGTGAAAATCTTTTATCAAATGATTGTTTTGGCATGGGAGCCAGATTTTGTTTGTGGCATGGAAGCCAATTTTGGCATGAGAGCCAGTTTTTTTGTTGTGGCATTAATGGCCGATTTGTGGCATTGATAGCCGGTTTTGGTGGCATTGCTAGCCGAGTTTGTGGCATTGATAGCCGAGTTTTTTGAAAGCCAAAGTTTTTAGTTTGTGGCATTGATAGCCGGTTTGTTTTGTGGCATTGATAGCCGGTTTGTTTTGTGGCATTGATAGTCTGTTTTGGTGGCATTTATAGCCGGTTTGGATTTCAAAAATGCAAGTATCGACTAAAAGTCGCCTCCCTGCTGAATGGTCTTGCAAGTATCGATGGAATGTCGCATCCTTGTTCATTCGGTTGCGAGTATCGATGGAATGTCGCATCCTCGCGAATTTGGGTGCAAGTATCGATGGAATGTCGCATCCTTGCTTTTTAAAAATTTTGGTTTTGTGGGTACTGACATGATGTCATTTCCCCACGATTTTTGAAATTTGTGGTTTTCTCCAACCTTTTGGTTATGGATATCAACTGAAATGTTGTGTCTCCATGGTTTTTAGGTTTTTTCAAACCTTTGAAATTTGGGTTGTGGATATCAACTGAAATGTTGCATCTCCACGGTTTTTTAGGTTTTTTCGAACCTTTGAAATTTGGGTTGTGGATATCAACTGAAATGTTGCATCTCCACGATTTTTTTTAGGTTTTTTCGAACCTTTGAAATTTAGGTTGTGGATATCAACTGAAATGTTGCATCTCCACGGTTTTGGATTTTGCAAGTATCAACGAAATGTCGCTTCCCTGCGGTTTTGGAAGTGTCGAACGTGGTTCGTATGCTTCCGATTTGTGCGAGTATCGACTAAGCGTCGCTTCCCCGCGGCCTTTTGAAAAACCATTTTTTTTTGTTTAAAGACACGAGGGTCATAAGTTTTGACCTAAAACCATTTAGGCGGTAAAAGGTAGGGTGTACTAGGGTGGAAATCCCTGAATCCGGATTTTGTTTCAAACCATGAATTTTGGGTTCAAGGGTTGAAAATTTTGGTCAAGTTAGGGAAAGGTTCCTAAACTTGGATTTTTTTTAACAATGAAATGACGAAAGTAAGCATTGTTTAAATTTCTAGAAATTTCAACATTTGATATGAAAATTCTAAAAAAGGTGGGTTTAGCGAGCGTGTACTTGGAAACCGGTTTTGGCCATACAGGCATTGCTCTTACCCAGTTGGGTAAGTCTTCAAGGGTAGTATCGCTTTAAGAACTTGCCGTTGATGGGCAGCATACATCTATCACCTTCCATGTTTAGGAGTGCATATGCGTCGTTGGAGAAAACTTTGTCGATGACGTTGGGTCCCTCCCATTTTGGCTCAAATTTGCCTTTGGACTTGTGAGCGAAGACCATTGGTCTTTTTACCGCAAGAACCAAGTCACCCTTTTTGTAGGCACGTTGCCTGACCTTTTTGTCGAAAGATCCTGCCATGCGTGCTTGGTAAAGTTCAATGCTTTGTTGAGCTTCGAGCCATCTCTCATCGAGATTGTCCAGCTCATGGAGTCGCAATTTGACATTGCTTTCTTGAGTCATGTCATTTTGCAAAGATACCTTCAAGGAAGGAATTTGTACTTCCAAGGGCACGACAGCTTCGCATCCATAGACCTGTTGGAATTTGAGATGCCTTGAGAAGTCTTATGAAGCATTGAAGTGTTTAGTTTCTCAAGTATCATCTTGTGTTGGAATTATTGTCAACGCAATGTCACAAGTGTGGTGTTGATAAAGCTTCAAAGAGAAAACAGAGCTAAAACAGTTCAGGAATTCAGAATTCCTGAAGTAGTGTGGTCGGTCGACCGGGCACCCCATGCGGTCGACCAGGCAAGAGCAATCTGCAGAACACAGTCCCAATTAGCTCCCAGTTATTTTGTGCCACAGTGTGTCGCCGGTCGACCGGGGACCCCATGCGGTCGACCGAGCACGGGAACTAGAATTGCGTAGAAATAGAAGTTTTGCACGAAAATTCAGGAATCTTATGTATTTCGTTTGGGACTCTTTCTAAACGAATTCTAGCCTAATTTGAACACTCTTAAGGGTTACCATAACCTATATAAAGGCTTGATTGGTTCGTTTTCAAGTAGACAGAAGAGAAAAGAGAACAAAAGAGAGAGTTTTGGAGAGAAGAGTGATTGGAGAAGAAGGCGCTGCTGTGTGTTGCTGTGTTGCAAGTTTCTACAGCAAGTGTGGACGAGAATGTGCTCATGAAGATGGTGATTCATCCATAGATAAGTGTCTCTCTTTTTATGCTTTAAATTTCAATTTGTAAGGGATTGAGAGAGAGAGATTGTAGAGGGGAAGGGCTGTAGAAAAGTTCTCTACTTTAATTCTGTAGAACATCAAGTTGGTGCTTGGTGTTAGGGGTTTGGTGATCCTATCTGTTGGTGCAGATAAATTGTAAAGGGAGTAGGTGCTTCTTGGATAGTTGGTGCTATCTGAAACTTAAGGGTTGGTGCTCTTTGTCGTTGGTGCGACTAAATAGATTCAGACCTGTTTCGGATCGGTGTTCGGACAGTCTTTGAACCGTGGACGTAGCCTTTTGGTGAACCACGTTAAATCTGGTGTCCTTGTGTGATTTGATTTGCTTTTGTTGTTAAATTGGACCTGTTTTTAAGGAATCACTGATTCACCCCCCCCCCCTCTCAGTGATCGCGATATCTAACAATTGGTATCAGAGCGAAGTTTCCCTTGATAAGCTTAACACGCTATGGGTGATCTCTTGTCAAATCACATGGCATCTAATACAGGGAATAAGAAAGCACCTTTGTTTGATGGTTCTAATTACTCCTTCTGGAAGATCAGAATGCAGGCTTTCATCAAATCACTTGGCTATGATGTCTGGGAGGCTGTCAGAGTCGGTTACAATACTGCCATCGTACCCACTGATGCTGCAACGAAGAAGTTAGCAGACAACGACTCCAAAGCGCAGAATGCACTCTTTAGTGGCCTTGTGGACAGCGAGCTGGTCAAAGTAATTGCATGCAAAACAGCCAAGGAAATAAGGGACAAGTTGAAAAGCATTCATGAAGGAGATGAGAAGATCAAAGAAGCGAAATTGCAAACTCATCGCTCTCAATTCGAGTCTCTTCGCATGGAGGAAAGCGAGAATGTTGACTCGTATATGCAACGAGTGAATGAAGTCACGAATGACATTCGTGGACTAGGGGAGGAGATTAAAGAACCAGTCATCATCAAAAAGGTTCTAAGATCTCTTCTTCCCCGGTTTGATTCAAAAGTCTCAGCCATAGAAGAAGCCAAGGATCTGAATGAATTTACCATGGATGAGTTGCATGGTTCACTCACTGCCTATGAGATGCGCATAGGTAAGACGTCTTCATCTGATAGAGAAGCGGCCTTCAAAGTTCAGAAAAAGGGAAGAGAGACTGCTGGTCATGATGCTGATACTGATGATGATGAGCTTGAGGCTCAATTAGTTAGAAAGCTGAAGAAAGGAAGCAATGGAAAGTACAAAGGGAAGCTACCCTTTAAATGCTTCAATTGTGGCGGTGTTGGTCACTTTGCTGCGAAGTGTCCGCTGAAAGAAAACAATGATGATGACTCTTATGTTGATAAGAGTAAATGGAAGAAAAATTTCAGAAAGAGGGGCAAAGCAAAAAGCTTCATCAGTCAATATAATGACAGCTCGTCTGAAACTTCAGACGATGATGAATCAGCCGAGGCAACTGAAGCTCTCTTCATGGTTACTGTTGAAGAAGAAGAGGAGCAAGAGCTGGAAGAGGAAGAGGAGGCTGAGGTCAATCTTGAAGTAGAACTCATTGCCGCACTTGAGGAGCTTAGCATGGAACGAAAAACAAGTAAGAAAAATCTGAAACTTCTTCATGAATCTGAAAGTTCAGTTATTGCTTTGAAAACTCAAGTTGAAGAATATAAAAGAATGGTAGAAGTCCTAGAAATACAAATCAGTACCAAAACTGAGGAAGTGGTGAAACTTGAGAATGAAATCCTTGGAGCAAGGACTGAAAATATAAAAATGAATTAAAAGCTCAAGGAATTCCAAGCAATCAATGGAACATTGAAGCTAAATGAAATACTAAAAGTTCAAAGGCCTTCTCACTTCAAATTTGGTCTAAGATTTGAGAATGGAGAATCCTCTAAGATTACACCTCCTGAAAAGACAAAACCTGTGAAGCCCACCCAGCCTAGAAAAGAGTCCATTCATGTGAGAAAGGAAATGAAGTCTAACCAGCCACAAAGAAGATTTAGATTCTATGGTTATTGCTTTCATTGCAATAGATATGGACATAAAAGGGCTGAATGCAAATTCTATGTTAGAAACAGCCCATTTGTGACTAGGAACCCTTTTTCAATCCTAAACAGCCACAAAATTGAGTGCTATAAGTGTCATAATTATGGACACTTGGCTAGGGATTGTAGGTTGCCTATTGCTAACCAATTTCAGGTTGAAAAGAAACCCAAGTTAGTTAAGGCATGGAGGGCAAAGAAAAGGGAAGATAATTCCAAGGAATCTCTCATTGTGCAAACGGCATTCAATGCACAAAAGAAGACAGCACCATGGGTCCTTGATAGTGGCTGCTCAAGCCATATGACAGGTGATAAGGAAAAATTCATCAAATTACAGCACTATGAAGGCGGATCAGTGAAGTTTGGTAACAATGATGGTGCCAAAATCTGCGGAAAAGGTGTTGTTCAGCTAAAGGCAAACAAGATCAGATCAGACGAGGTCTTATATGTGTCTGGACTGAGACACAACTTGCTTAGTGTGAGCCAGATCTGTGATAAAGGCCACGAAGTTGTCTTCACTAAGAATGGGTTTGCTATCAAGAAGTGTAGCAACGGCAAAACAGTGGCTACTGGATCTAGGACTGCTGGAAATCTCTATACATTGTCGGATGGAGCTGAAAAGACTTGCTTGATGAGTCGGACAGAGGAAAGTTGGTTGTGGCACAAACGCCTTGGGCATCTAAACTTTGATAACATGTCAAAGATTTGCAATTCAAAGGCTGTCAGAGGTATGTCTACAGTTGAAAAGCCTTCCAACCCCATTTGCGATTCTTGCCAAAAGGGAAAGCAAACGAGGGTAATGTTCAAGTCAAAGGAGCATCATTCAAAGAAACCTCTTGAGCTAGTGCACACTGATCTCTGTGGACCGATGCGAACTCAAAGCACCAATGGAGATAAGTATTTTATGTTATGCATTGATGATTATACTCGTATGACATGGGTATTGTTTCTTAAGCATAAACATCAAGCACTTGATCGTTTTAAAGTGTTTAAAGCACAGGTTGAAAATATGCTTGAAAAACATATCAAGATTTTAAGGTCTGATCGAGGCGGTGAATTCACATCTGAAGAGTTCACTAACTATTGTGAGCACCATGGCATTCAAAGACAATATTCAGCCCCTAGAACTCCACAGCAAAATGGAGTTGTGGAACGGAAAAATCGCACCGTGCAAGAGATGGCTCACACAATGCTAACTGAGAGTAAGCTAGCTGACAAATACTGGAAGGAGGCAATCCATACGGCTGTATACATTCAGAATTGATGCTTGATCAGGCCACATGAAGACAAAACTCCTTATGAGCTATGGTTTGGGAGAAAAGCAACAGTCAAGCACTTTAGAGTCTTCGGTAGCAAGTGTTACATCAAGCGTCTTGAACAAAATCCGGGCAAATTTGAAGAAAGAGCTGATGAAGGTATATTTCTGGGTTACTCCTCCTCTAGTAAAGCTTACAGATGTCTTAACAAAAGGACCAGAAAAATCATAGAAAGTGCCGATGTTAGAATTGATGAAAACCGTGAATCAAAGAATGTAACTCATTATGACAGTCCAGTTTATGAGGACTCGAGTGAGATTGATGATGAAGTGGCTGAACCTAATGATTCTGAGAAATCAAAGGATGACTCAGAGGATGCTACACCTAGAAAGAAAAGCACTTGGGTAGAGCAACACCCTAAGGATCAAATCATTGGAGACCCTGCGGCCGGTGTTAAAACAAGACAAAGTGTAGTTAGCAATTACTCACTTGTGTCCACCATTGAACCCAAGACTGTGGCTGAAGCCAGTCTCGATGAAAGTTGGTTGAAAGCTATGCATGAGGAGTTGGAGCAAATTGAGAAGAACTCCACATGGGAACTAGTTTCTAGACCTACCAATAAGAATGTTATTGGTACTAAATGGGTCTTTCGGAATAAGCTGAATGAAGATGGTCAGGTCATACGAAACAAAGCAAGGTTGGTTTGTAAAGGCTATGCTCAAGTTGAAGGCATAGATTTTGAAGAGACCTTTGCACCGGTGGCTCGTATGGAAGCCATTCGTATGTTTCTTGCATTGGCTGCATACAAAACCTTCAAGGTATTTCAGATGGATGTAAAGTCAGCCTTCTTGAATGGATTACTTGAAGAAGAGGTCTACATTGAGCAACCTGATGGTTTTCTCATTAGCAAAAATTCAGACCTAGTGTGCAAGTTGAAAAAGGCTCTTTATGGGCTGAAACAAGCGCCAAGGGCGTGGTATGCAAGGCTGGACCTCTATCTCTGTCACGTCCCCCGAACCCGATTAAAGAATAACCGGATCCGGAGAGTGAATTTTTGGACTATTTAAAAATTTTGTCCTTTGGGCCCACGGATCGTAGTCCGCGGTGAGGATTTAATATTTCAAACCTCAAACCTCATGTAGTATGAATGTATAATACAAATAGAGTCCAAACAACTCTAGACATATAGAATCTCAAGAAATGATTAATAATCTCTCATTAATTTAAAGTTTGCAAGAAAAGTAAACAAACTAGAAGTTAAGTTATTTATTACATTGGCCATCCCAGAAATAAGGCCAATAAAGAACAAGTCAATGAAAGTAACAAAAGGTCCAACGACAGAATCAATAAAAGAATATAATCGATATGAAACCCAATGTATCTCTCTCGTGCCCGGAAGTGATGACGTTACTCTACGTCATCGGCACGCCACTCTCGTGCCTCCTCTGCTGGTTGGAGATCCTCTGGGATCTCCTCACCTGCCTGCTCCTCGTAGTAGTACTCACCTGATGTGTCTGCACACCAAGGAACAGAGTCAACGACATGTTGAGCAATAGATAGGCAATGCATAATAAACATGACATGCATCAAGTGTAGAATAATGACAAGTATAAGATCATAAGAATACAAGAACATGAAGCTAGGCATAAAGCGAGATTAATTTATAGAAACAATAACAGAAATCCTAGCAATCTAACAATAACCACTATCATGCAAATGCTAACAAGACAAGCAAGAGGGAGACTCCGAGGATGTCCTATGCCACCTCCCGGGGGTACCAGTAACAATCCCCTTGGACTACTGATACCATAGTCCGGCTCCAGTGGGATCCTAGCTCCCTGTCCTGGGAATAGCAGCACGGTCCTAGCCCGCTCCCAGCTATTCAACGCCATGGACGCCGTCCTACGCCGACTGCCCACCCCGACAACCGGAGTAACCGATTCGTCATTAAATCCCAAACTGCAGATGGCCATGATATGCAAACAATAATAAAGTGGTTCTGACACAAGAATATCAAGACAAGCAAGTCTGGCTAGTTTTATGTACAAGACAAGATTCTAGGGATTATCTTCTCCAAAACAATACAAGACAAGCAAGCCACGTGATAATCCCCTTCCATTACTAGCCAGTCATGTTCATCAAACAAGACACAGTTTCCTAAGGTACACTCTAAGTCAAGTCCAAGTCCTAAATTCTATAAGAATTTATGTTTCATAATTGATTAAGTATTTTATGTCAAGAGTGTACAAGGAACATAAGCAACGAATACAAGTCAAAAGTCAAGGAGATATTACAATCCAATCCTAGGCAAGTGGTGTCATCCCTGTATTTCACGTGTTCTAACGGAGTACATGTGGAAATTGGATCAATGATGCTTTTAGGAAAATCCCTTGGTGTACAATCATGTTAAGCATCTATTGGTTCAGTTCCATATGCATTCGGTTATACCATATGTAATACACGAATACCTAGACAACCCATCGAATTCACACCAAGCCACGTGTTTCGATTTCAATCCCCATTAATGGTCAAGTGAGAGTAAGTTTATGGTTTCCAACATCTAAGGCCCAAACCTAGGTTACCGGTCTCTTTTCCAATAAAACATAAGCTGGATTAATAATCTAAGTATTTACATCACTTCTCGAACTCCGATCGTGATGAAACTAGAACCATTGGATTCTACATTCTAAGAGCTTTCCAACGGTATATAGCTCGTGAAATTCCGACGAACGGATCAAAAGTTATGACCGTTGGAAAATCTGCCTAAAATCGGTCAACTGCCAGGAGTTCGAACGTTCGTCCCAGGCCAATTTCCCGAGAGCTCAAGTGTTCGAACGTTCAGGAAAAGTGTTCGAACGTTCGTGTGCAGAAAGTGCTGTTTGCTGAATTTTTTTGTTCTAGTTGTTCCAGATCATCTCCATTCTGTTCTAAACCTTTCCCAATGGCTATATCCTGCACAAAATTGAGCCTCCTGCTCTCCCAACAATTCATTCCATCCACATTCCATTCTATTCCATTAAGAAATTCTAAAACAACCTATTATCATCAATTATCCATTTTCCAAAAAAATCTAACCTAACATATAATTTCCCATTAAAATTACAACAGGCTTGGAATTAAATGGAAATCTACAGAAAACATAGCCAATCAAATGAAAACAAACATACATGTTTATATATGAATTGCAGATCTACTTGCCTCAATGTCAGAAGATTGGAATTGGGTAAACGCGAGGAGAAATCTTCCTACCGCAAGATCCACGATCTAACCCGATAAAATGCAAACTAGGAAACCAAGAAGATGATAGGAAGGAAAAGAATTAAGATCTAAGCTAAATATAACCAAAAGGAAGATGTTAGAAAAGATGAAGTTATCGGAAACCTCACCAGGTTGATACCGGAAGCAAGAGGGAAACACGAGGATGACTTCTAGCGGATCAGATCTCCGAATAGGGTCTCCTGGGCTAGGGTTCCGGGCTTGAGAAAGGAAGAAGAAGAAAAGATGGCTGCTGGTTACTTTCGTTCGTTGCAGAGAAAGAAAGAAGATTAGGGTTAGACTCTGCTTAAGAAGAAGATTAAGGAGGAAAAGACCGAATCACCATTTAAGTGGGTCCGGTGAAAGAATGGACCACTTGAAAGGTTTCTGATCGCCGGATCGCGATGAATCAAGAGACAAAATTCATCAGAATGACAAGGCCTTTCCAACGAACCCAAAAATCACGGCGTTTGGAATATTTCGGAAAAAACACTCAATTTCCCTAAATTGCAAACTACCCCCCTGCTATGATCAAACGAACTCGGAATCAAACGAAACTTCGCAGATACTATTCTAATGCTAAAAGAAACTCGCTCATGATCTAAACCCACTTAAATATCTAAAATATAATTAAATAAAATAATAACAAATTAAACGGGTCAATGGGCCGGGTTTTGGGCCCAACTGACCCAGTAAGGTCACGGACCTTACAACTCTCACAAATAAAAAGAACATTTGGTCCCCCAAATACCTAAACATACCTCATCTGGAAATAGATAGGGGTACGTCTTCTGCATCTGTTCCTTCAGCTCCCACGTTGCTTCCTCCGGACTATGGTTCTCCCACTGTACTTTGACCCACTGAATGGTCTTGGTACGCAACACTACCTCCTTCGTGTCGATGATCTGAGCTGGCCGCTCCACGTAGGTGACATCTGCCTGAAGCTGAAGTGGCTCGTGCTGCAACACGTGGGTGGGATCTGGAATATACTTCCGAAGCATTGAAACATGAAATACGTCGTGTACTCCCGCTAACTCTGGTGGTAGCACTAGACGATAAGCCACGTCTCCAATCTTGCTCATAATCTCAAATGGTCCCACAAACCTCTTGGCAAGCTTCCCTTTCTGTCCAAATCTAACAACACCTCTCATTGGAGACACTTTCAGGAAAACCATATCCCCCACTTGGAATTCTAAGGGTCTCCGCCTCTTATCTGCATAGCTCTTCTGACGATCACGAGACTCCTTCATTCGCATCTGGACAACTCTGACCTTCTCGCTGGAATCAGCAATCTCTGATGGGCCATGAAAACTTCGAACTCCAACTTCCTCCCAACATGCTGGGGTCCTGCATCTCCTTCCATACAATGCCTCAAATGGTGCCATACCAATACTTGAATGATAACTGTTATTGTAGGCAAACTCACATAGAGGCAAACTCTCATCCCAACTCTCCTTGAAATCCAAAACACATGCTCGGAGGAGATCTTCCAATGTCTGGATTGTACGTTCTGACTGTCCATCTGTCTGAGGGTGGTAAGCTGTGCTGAACTTCAACTGAGTACCCATGGATGACTGAAAAGTAGACCAAAACCGAGAGACAAACTTAGTGTCTCGATCGGACACTATAGACTTAGGCACTCCATGCAACTTGACTATATTGTCCCTGTATATCTTAGTCATCTTGTCCATAAATTGACCAGTCTTGAATGGCAAGAAATGGGCTGATTTAGTCAGTCTATCAACAATCACCCAAATAGCATCATTGCCTTTCTTGGTATTCGGCAACCCTGAGACGAAATCCATGGTAATATTCTCCCATTTCCACTGTGGAATCTCCAACGGGTGAAGTAAACCAGGAGGCTTCTTGTGCTCTGCCTTAATCTGCTGACAAGTCATACACCTGGAGACAAATTCTGCAATCTCTTTCTTCATTTTCACCCACCAATAGTGATTCTTCAAATTCTGATACATCTTGGTACTCCCTGGGTGAATAGAGTATCTGGTGTGGTGCGCATCTGTCATCAATTCTGACTTGATGTCTTGAACATCTGGCACACACAACCTATCCTTACAGTATAAAACTCCCTCTATCAATCTGAACTCTGGCTTGTCATCCACATGCTCGATGATTCTCTGTAACTCTGGATCATCCTTCTGGCATTCCTTGATCCTGTTAACTATTTCTGGCTCCCAAACTCCCATAGTAGCAACTAGGACCTTCTCATTGACTGGCCAGACTTCCACATCCATGTCTCTGAATTGCTCCATCCATCTCCATTCAGGCATTATACATCCACTGAATGCTGCCTTTCTACTGAGAGCATCTGCTACAACATTCACTCTTCCAGGATGGTATTTGATCGGAAAATCATAATCTTTTATGTACTCCATCCATCTCCTCTGCCTGTTATTCAGATCACCCTGTGTAAACAGGTATTGCAGACTCTTATGATCTGTATGCACCTCAAATCTCTCTCCATATAAATAATGCCTCCACAACTTCAATGCAAACACCACTGCTGCTAACTCCAAATCATGTGTGGCATACTTCTTCTCATGATCTTTCAATTGCATTGATCCATAGGCTATCACCTTATCATGCTGCATGAGAACACATCCCAATCCTACTCCTGATGCATCTGTGAAAATCACAAATCCTCCACTTCCAGCGGGTAAGGCAAGTATCGGTGCTGTAGTCAATCTGGTCTTCAGCTCTTGGAAACTCTTTTCACACCCCTCCGTCCATACAAATGGAATATCCTTCCTCGTCAACTTAGTCAACGGGGATGCTATGGTAGCGAATCCTTTCACAAACCTTCTGTAGTAACCTGCAAGTCCAAGGAAACTACGAATCTCCGCTACATTTCTCGGGCTACTCTAATTGACAACTGCTGAAATCTTCTTGGGATCCACTGTTAATCCTTCCTTAGAGATAATGTGGCCCAAAAATGCCACTTGCTCCAACCAAAACTCACATTTACTCAACTTAGCATACAGTTGGTTATCCCTCAAAAGCTGCAAAGATGTTCTCAACTGATGCTCATGTTCCTCCTTAGTCTTTGAGTACACCAAAACATCATCAATAAAGACAACTACAAATTGATCCAAGAAAGGAGCAAATGCCTTATTCATCAATGCCATAAAAACTGCTGGAGCATTTGTCAATCCAAAAGGCATCACTAGAAACTCAAAATATCCATATCTCGTCCGGAATGCAGTCTTAGGAACATCCTCCTTCCTGACTCGCAATTGATGATAACCGGAACGCAGATCTATCTTCGAAAAGAATTGGGCTCCCTGCAACTGATCGAATAGCTCATCGATCCTCGGTAACGGGTACTTGTTCTTAACAGTCATCTGGTTCAACTGTCTGTAATCTATGCACATCCGCATAGTCCCGTCCTTCTTCTTCACAAATATCACCGGAGCTCCCCACGGTGAAACACTAGGCCTGATGAAACCCTTATCCAACAGATCTCCGATCTGAGTTTTTAACTCTTTCAATTCTGCTGGTGCCATCCTATAAGGGGCCTTTGAAATAGGTGCTGTCCCTGGCTGCAATTCAATCGTGAAATCCAACTCACGAACAGGTGGCAATCCAGGAATCTCCTCCGGAAACACATCCGGGAATTCTCGCACCACTGGAATCTCATCAACCGACTTGGACTCCTTATCTTCCGCAATAAATGCGATAAAACCTTCGCAACCGCTCCTCATCAATCGCTCTGCCTTTAATGCAGAAATCATCCGAGTGGAGATGGGCTTTTCAGCTCCAATAAACTCAACACTACGATATGCACTCTGCAACTTCACAGTCTTGTTAAAACAATCTAACACTGCTCGGTTCTTGGCTAACCAATCCATACCAAGTATCACATCAAACTCCGCCATCGGTAAGATGATCAAACTGACGGTCAGCTTAACTTCCCCAATCTGAATACTACACCTAGGGTAGATGACATTACAAGCTACATGTCTACCTACAGGGGTAGCTACCATCAAATCATAGGGTAGTATCTCCTTATCCTCCCCCAAATGCAGTGCAAATGCTGGTGCAACAAACGAGTGTGTGGATCCAGGATCAAATAGAACTTTAGCATCAAATCCACAAACTAAAAGTGTACCTTCTATGACATTCCCTGCAGCCTCTGCTTCCTCATGCGTCAGAGCATAAGCTCTCCCTGTCTGCTGGGGACGCTGCTGATGATACTGCTGCGGTGGCTGAGGTGGTCGGACTATCATCTGTTGCTGCTGCTGCTGTGGCCTGGCCTGTCCAGGAGGCATCTGTCTCAACGGCTGCGCAGGATGTGGTGGCCTGGGCGCCGGAGCTGGAAAAGGTGGTGGTGGTGCTACTCCTGTCTTCCCTGGGCAAAAACGAACCTTATGCCCTGGATCTCCACAGTTGAAACATGCACCGGAGTGCTTCCTGCAATCACGGCCAAAATGATTCCCGCCACAATGCATGCAAGAGACTCGCTGTGGCTGCGGTCGGAGTGTAGGCTCAAACCGTAGCCTCTTCGGTGCCGGCTGCTGATATGACAGAGACGAAGATCCCTGTGTCCTGGGTGGAGGGATCAATGCCAAGATCCTCTGCTGCTCCAAAGCAATTACCTCCTTCAGGGACTCCTCTGCCCAATAAGCTTCCTTGACCACATCATCGTAGTTGGTCAGCCTGCTACGCTGTACTTGCATCTTTATATCTGCTCGCAGTCCCTTGATAAATCTCCGGACTCTCTCTGACTCTGGCTGAATCAGACTCTCCGCAAATCGAGATAAATGGGTGAAGGCAATCTCATAATCCTGTACTGTCAAGTCACCCTGTACTAGCCTCTCGAACTCCTCCATCTTTTGATCCCTATAGTGCTCCGGGATAAACTTCTTCTGGAATTGCTCTGTAAAAGTTCTCCAGGCTACTTCCTCAGCAATCTCTTCATACGGGTGTTTGACGGTCTTCCACCATCTCTCAGCTGCTCCACGGAACATGTGGGCTGCTAGCTGCACCTGCTGAATGCCAGTGCACCGAAACACCTCGTATATCTTCTCCATCTGAACAATCCACTCATCTGCAACGGCGGGGTCCTCAATGCCATGGAACTCAGGTGGAAACCTCTTCCTGAATTTTTCAACCAACTCATTCAGGTCATACTCCTTTGCCTGTGGCTGGCCCACCTTTTGTACTACCTCAAGCATCTGTGCTTGGAATACAGCCTGGTCCTCATTTTGTTTCTGGCTTTGCTCAGCCATATTCTTTTGGGACTGGATGAAGGCTGCCATGAACTGGTGGAATTGATTCTCGGCACCATTCTGAGACGAACTACCCTCACCTCGGGTATTGTGCCTACCAGCCATAATCCTGTAAAACATTCAAGGTTAGTTCCAATATGCATTAAGCTAACATCACAATGCTAGAAACAAAACTAAAAGATCAACCTACTGACTAACGAAATCCTCACACGCGTCCTATGGTTTCTACAATTTTTACCCTGAGAAACCAACCACTGCTCTGATACCAATCTGTCACGTCCCCCGAACCCGATTAAAGAATAACCGGATCCGGAGAGTGAATTTTTGGACTATTTAAAAATTTTGTCCTTTGGGCCCACGGATCGTAGTCCGCGGTGAGGATTTAATATTTCAAACCTCAAACCTCATGTAGTATGAATGTATAATACAAATAGAGTCCAAACAACTCTAGACATATAGAATCTCAAGCAATGATTAATAATCTCTCATTAATTTAAAGTTTGCAAGAAAAGTAAACAAACTAGAAGTTAAGTTATTTATTACATTGGCCATCCCAGAAATAAGGCCAATAAAGAACAAGTCAATGAAAGTAACAAAAGGTCCAACGACAGAATCAATAAAAGAATATAATCGATATGAAACCCAATGTATCTCTCTCGTGCCCGGAAGTGATGACGTTACTCTACGTCATCGGCACGCCACTCTCGTGCCTCCTCTGCTGGTTGGAGATCCTCTGGGATCTCCTCACCTGCCTGCTCCTCGTAGTAGTACTCACCTGATGTGTCTGCACACCAAGGAACAGAGTCAACGACATGTTGAGCAATAGATAGGCAATGCATAATAAACATGACATGCATCAAGTGTAGAATAATGACAAGTATAAGATCATAAGAATACAAGAACATGAAGCTAGGCATAAAGCGAGATTAATTTATAGAAACAATAACAGAAATCCTAGTAATCTAACAATAACCACTATCATGCAAATGCTAACAAGACAAGCAAGAGGGAGACTCCGAGGATGTCCTATGCCACCTCCCGGGGTACCAGTAACAATCCCCTTGGACTACTGATACCATAGTCCGGCTCCAGTGGGATCCTAGCTCCCTGTCCTGGGAATAGCAGCACGGTCCTAGCCCGCTCCCAGCTATTCAACGCCATGGACGCCGTCCTACGCCGACTGCCCACCCCGACAACCGGAGTAACCGATTCGTCATTAAATCCCAAACTGCAGATGGCCATGATATGCAAACAATAATAAAGTGGTTCTGACACAAGAATATCAAGACAAGCAAGTCTGGCTAGTTTTATGTACAAGACAAGATTCTAGGGATTATCTTCTCCAAAACAATACAAGACAAGCAAGCCACGTGATAATCCCCTTCCATTACTAGCCAGTCATGTTCATCAAACAAGACACAGTTTCCTAAGGTACACTCTAAGTCAAGTCCAAGTCCTAAATTCTATAAGAATTTATGTTTCATAATTGATTAAGTATTTTATGTCAAGAGTGTACAAGGAACATAAGCAACGAATACAAGTCAAAAGTCAAGGAGATATTACAATCCAATCCTAGGCAAGTGGTGTCATCCCTGTATTTCACGTGTTCAAACGGAAGTACATGTGGAAATTGGATCAATGATGCTTTTAGGAAAATCCCTTGGTGTACAATCATGTTAAGCATCTATTGGTTCAGTTCCATATGCATTCGGTTATACCATATGTAATACACGAATACCTAGACAACCCATCGAATTCACACCAAGCCACGTGTTTCGATTTCAATCCCCATTAATGGTCAAGTGAGAGTAAGTTTATGGTTTCCAACATCTAAGGCCCAAACCTAGGTTACCGGTCTCTTTTCCAATAAAACATAAGCTGGATTAATAATCTAAGTATTTACATCACTTCTCGAACTCCGATCATGATGAAACTAGAACCATTGGATTCTACATTCTAAGAGCTTTCCAACGGTATATAGCTCGTGAAATTCCGACGAACGGATCAAAAGTTATGACCGTTGGAAAATCTGCCTAAAATCGATCAACTGCCAGGAGTTCGAACGTTCGTCCCAGGCCAATTTCCCGAGAGCTCAAGTGTTCGAACGTTCAGGAAAAGTGTTCGAACGTTCGTGTGCAGAAAGTGCTGTTTGCTGAATTTTTTTGTTCTAGTTGTTCCAGATCATCTCCATTCTGTTCTAAACCTTTCCCAATGGCTATATCCTGCACAAAATTGAGCCTCCTGCTCTCCCAACAATTCATTCCATCCACATTCCATTCTATTCCATTAAGAAATTCTAAAACAACCTATTATCATCAATTATCCATTTTCCAAAAAAATCTAACCTAACATATAATTTCCCATTAAAATTACAACAGGCTTGGAATTAAATGGAAATCTACAGAAAACATAGCCAATCAAATGAAAACAAACATACATGTTTATATATGAATTGCAGATCTACTTGCCTCAATGTCAGAAGATTGGAATTGGGTAAACGCGAGGAGAAATCTTCCTACCGCAAGATCCACGATCTAACCCGATAAAATGCAAACTAGGAAACCAAGAAGATGATAGGAAGGAAAAGAATTAAGATCTAAGCTAAATATAACCAAAAGGAAGATGTTAGAAAAGATGAAGTTATCGGAAACCTCACCAGGTTGATACCGGAAGCAAGAGGGAAACACGAGGATGACTTCTAGCGGATCAGATCTCCGAATAGGGTCTCCTGGGCTAGGGTTCCGGGCTTGAGAAAGGAAGAAGAAGAAAAGATGGCTGCTGGTTACTTTCGTTCGTTGCAGAGAAAGAAAGAAGATTAGGGTTAGACTCTGCTTAAGAAGAAGATTAAGGAGGAAAAGACCGAATCACCATTTAAGTGGGTCCGGTGAAAGAATGGACCACTTGAAAGGTTTCTGATCGCCGGATCGCGATGAATCAAGAGACAAAATTCATCAGAATGACAAGGCCTTTCCAACGAACCCAAAAATCACGGCGTTTGGAATATTTCGGAAAAACACTCAATTTCCCTAAATTGCAAACTACCCCCCTGCTATGATCAAACGAACTCGGAATCAAACGAAACTTCGCAGATACTATTCTAATGCTAAAAGAAACTCGCTCATGATCTAAACCCACTTAAATAGCTAAAATACAATTAAATAAAATAATAACAAATTAAACGGGTCAATGGGCCGGGTTTTGGGCCCAACTGACCCAGTAAGGTCACGGACCTTACAATCTCCGCAAGATCGGCTTTGGTAAAGGACTGGTTGATAGCAATCTTTATGTCAAAACAGAGTTGAGCAAACAGCTGGTTGTCATTGTTTATGTCGATGACATAATCTTTGGTGGCAATGATGAGGAAATGTGCAGGAATTTTGCTGCAGAGATGAAGAAAGAATTTGAGATGTCAATGCTTGGAGAACTAAAGTTCTTCCTTGGTTTACAAGTTCAGCAGCTGAAACATGGTATCTTCATATCACAGATGAAATACATCAAGGAAATGCTGAAGCGTTTTAACATGGAAGACAGCAAGCCAGTGAGCACACCAATGACAACGAACACAAAGCTAAGCAAAGATGATAAGGGTTCATCCGTTGATCACACCACTTATCGTTCTATGATAGGAAGCTTGCTTTATTTGACTGCTACAAGACCGGATCTTCTGCAAGCAGTATGTATGGTGGCTCGATTTCAAGCATCACCAACTGAGACGCACCTTACAACAGTAAAAAGGATATTTCGATATCTGAAAGGTACCATGGAGCTTGGTATTTGGTATCCTAAAGGCAAATCCTTCACTCTTGTTGCATACTCTGACGCCGATTGGGCTGGATGTATAGATGATCGCAAGAGTACAAGCGGTGGTGCATTCTATCTCGGTGAAAGGTTGGTGGCATGGCACAGTAAGAAACAAGATTCAGTATCCCTTTCTACAGCGGAAGCGGAATATATTGCAGCGGCAACTTGTTGTACGCAAGTGTTATGGATGCGGCAAATGCTCTCTGATCTAGGAGTTCCGACAACGGATCCTACGCCGATCCTCTGCGACAACACAAGTGCAATTCACATCTCTAAGAATCCTGTTCAGCATTCTAGAACGAAGCATGTTGCAATCCGCTATCACTTTCTCAAGGAAAAGGTTGCAGACGGTGAGGTAAAGTTGGAATATGTTCCAACTACTGAGCAAGTTGCTGATATCTTCACAAAACCTCTGCCAAAGGAAGTCTTCGAGTATCTCCGAAAAAAATTAGGAGTTACTCACTCTCCTAATCCTTAGGAGTTGTGCTTGAAAGGGGGAGCAATGTATTCCTTGAATATCCTATTCGCTCCTTGGTTGGTCCCTTTGGACTTGTTGTCAAAGGGGGAGAAAGTTATGCTAGGAGAAAGCTATGCTAGAAGAAGTTATGCTTTCATAGCTAGGGGGAGATTGGTATCAAGAATATGAATGTGAAGATCTTGATTCTGTTGAGTCTATGGTTCTGAAGAAGCTTCATGAAGGTCAACTGGTTCAAAGTGTTCCAAGTGTTGAAGTTCCAAGTGTTGCCAACAATTCCAAAGGGGGAGATTGTTAGAATTTGAGATGCCTTGAGAAGTCTTATGAGGCATTGAAGTGTTTAGTATCTCAAGTATCATCTTGTGTTGGAATTATTGTCAACACAATGTCACAAGTGTGGTGTTGATAGTGTGGTGTTGATAAAGCTTCAAAGAGAAAACAGAGCTAAAACAGTTCAGGAATTCAGAATTCCTGAAGCAGTGTGGTCGGTCGACCGGGCACCCCATGCGGTCGACCGGGCAAGAGCAATCTGCAGAACACAGTCCCAGTTAGCTCCCAGTTATTTTGTGCCACAGTGTGTCGCCGGTCGACCGGGGACCCCATGCGGTCGACCGAGCACGGGAACTAGAATTGCGTAGAAATAGAAGTTTTGCACGAAAATTCAAGAATCTTATGTATTTCGTTTGGGACTCTTTCTAAACGAATTCTAGCCTAATTTGAACACTCTTAAGGGTTACCTTAACCTATATAAAGGCTTGATTGGTTCGTTTTCAAGTAGACAGAAGAGAAGAGAGAACAAAAGAGAGAGTTTTGGAGAGAAGAGTGATTGGAGAAGAAGGCGCTGCTGTGTTTTGTTGTGTTGCAAGTTTCTACAGCAAGTGTGGACGAGAATGTGCTCATGAAGATGGTGATTCGTCCATAGATAAGTGTCTCTCTTTTTATCCTTTAAATTTCAATTTGTAAGGGATTGAGAGAGAGAGATTGTAGAGGGGAAGGGCTGTAGAAAAGTTCTCTACTTTAATTCTGTAGAACATCAAGTTGGTGCTTGGTGTTAGGGGTTTGGTGATCCTATCTGTTGGTGTAGATAAATTGTAAAGGGAGTAGGTGCTTCCTAGATAGTTGGTGCTATCTGAAACTTAAGGGTTGGTGCTAACCGTGGACGTAGCCTTTTGGTGAACCACGTTAAATCTGGTGTCCTTGTGTGATTTGATTTGCTTTTGTTGTTAAATTGGACCTGTTTTTAAGGAATCACTGATTCACCCCCCCTCTCAGTGATCGCGATATCTAACAAGACCAAGGAGAATGGTGTGCTATGGGTTGGTCCTCGAACGGTGGTTCGATAGGCCCACAAAGCTTCAGACATTTTGTCGCTCCAGTCTTTTTGTGACTGGAGACCATTTTTTTGAGGATTTTACAGAGTGTCTTGTTGAAAGCTTCTGCTAATCCGTTTGCTGCCGGATTGTATGGAGTCGAAGGACAGCTTTGGATTTTGTATTTGTCGCAGAACCTGTAGAATCGATGATCCCGGAATTGTGGTCCGTTATCATGGACGAATCTTTTGGGTATGCCGAAACAACAAATGATGTTGGTGCGCAGGAACTGAAGGACTGATGAGGTCTTCATTTCGTTGAACGCAAATGCTTCTGACCACTTGGAGAAATAATCCGTAGCGGCGAAGATGAAGCGATGACCTTTGCTCGAAGGGGGAGAAATAGGACCTATGATGTCCATACCCCAGGCTTCGAAAGGTCATGAAATCGCTGTAGATGTAGCCATTCTGGAGGCATGTGAATGTAATCTCCATGAACTTGGCATTGTTGGCAGTGCTTAGCAAATTTCATTGCGTCAGCTACCATGGTAGGCCAGTAATAACCTAACCTTTTTATCTGATCATAGAGCTTGAGACCAGCCTGATGAGCTCCGCAAAGACCAGCATGAACTTCTTTGAGTGTTTCTTCAGCCTCTTGTTGTGACAGGCAGCGTAGAAGTACTCCTTTGAAGGATTTCCTGTAAAGGATTTTTGAAGGAATATCCAAATAAAAGCTTGGGGTTCGCCTTTGGATGCTTACCTGTTTTTTTGGATCTTCAGGTAGGATTCCGAACATAATGTAATCAATGAACGGATCCCTCTAGTCGCCGATTGAAGGTTGAAGGATTGAAATCCGACTTCCAACCACTTGGTGGCATTCAGCAACTGCTTGGTGTGTGTTAAGAGGAGGAAGGATTCTTCTTTCGCACACTGTGATTTGCATGTTTTCCCCATCCTGGATTGCCATAGATGCGGTAAGTCCAGCTAGGGCATCTGCACGTATGTTTTCACCTCTACGAATGTGGGTGATGTGACAGATGTCAAACTTTTGCAGAAGTGATTGTGCTTTGTTGTAGTAAGGCAGGAAATCTGGCTTCCTGACTTCAAACTTCTGATTCATCTGGCTGACGATCAGTTGAGAGTCTCCAAAGACTTCCAGCATGGTGATACCGGATTCGATGGCGAGTTCCAATCCTAGGATCAGAGCTTGATATTCAGCTGCATTGTTTGTGCATGGTTCCAGTAGCGAGAAAGCGTGTGGAATCATGTATTTGTCGGGGCAAACAAAGAGGATGCCAAACTCCCGAGATCAGCTATCTTTTTTCATTTGTTCTGGTTGCACGGTCAAAGTACATGTCCCAGGAAGCATTTTGTGAGAAATTCTCCACATTGTAGACTGGTTCGTCTGGGAGATCATCTCTGAGTGGAGAATCTTTAGGCAATGGATGTTCTGCGAAGAAGTCTGCTAGAGCTTTCCCTTTGATTGCCTTTTGTGGTATATACCTAATATCAAATTGTGACAGAAGGATGGACCATTTTGCCAGTCGAGCATTGAGAGAACCTGCCTTTGTGACAAGGACCTTCAAGAGTTTGACCCTCGAGACCAGGTATACTGTGTTGGAAAGCAAGTAGTGACGCAGCTTTTGTACGGCGAACATCACTGCAAGACATTCTTTTTCGACTAGAGAGTAGTGATGCTCTGCACCTACTAGCATGCGGCTGAGGTAATATAGAGCAGCTTCTTTTCTTTGATCATTTTCTTGTGCAAGCAGAGCTCCCAGAGAGTGATCAAGGGCTCTTGTGTACAAGTTGAATGGTTTTCCAGTGGTAGGAGCAGCTAACACTGGAGGTTTTGTCAGGTATGACTTGATATCTTGGAAAGCAGCTTCACAGTCAGCATCCTAGACAAAGTTTACACCTTTTTTCATCAACCGGGAGAATGGACGGCATTTCCCCAAAAGATTGGAGATGAACCGTCTGATGTAGGCCAATCTCCCTTGAAGCCCTTTGAGTTCTCTCAAGGTTCTTGGAGAGGGCATTTCTAGAATGGCTTTGACTTTTACGGGGTCAAGCTCTATTCCAGCTTTCCGAACTAGGAATCCGAGGAACTTACCCGACGAGACGCCGAAGAAGCATTTCAAAGGATTCATTCGCAGTTTATGTTTGCGAAGCCGGAGGAAGACTTCTCGAAGGTCTTCGAGATGATCTTCTTTTCTTTTGCTTTTGACGGCGAGGTCATCAACGTAACATTCAACCATCTTATGCTGCATATCTGGAAATATCCTCATCATAGCCCTCTGATATGTGGCACCAGCATTTTTCAGACCAAATGGCATGACAGTGTAACAATACACGCCAAATGGGGTCCGAAAAGATGTATGTTTTTCATCTTCAGGATGCATCTTTATTTGATTGTAGCCAGAGAAACCATCCATGAATGTCATTCGCTCGAATCGGCAGGTATTATCAATCATTACCTCTGGTATGGGGAGCGGAAATTCATCTTTCGGGCATGCGCCATTCAGGTCTCTATAGTCAATACAGACCCTGATCTGCCCGTTTTTCTTTGTCACGGGGACAATGTTGGCCAACCATTCAGGATGTTGTTCCTCACGAATGAAGCCGACGCTTTTGAGTTTTTGAACTTCTTGTTCAATTTTATCCATCACATCTGGACGGAATCTTCTTTGGCCTTGCTTGACAGGCTTGATGTCTTCTTGAAGATTGAGTTTGTGGACAGCTATTTTGGGGTCTAAGCCAGGCATTTCAGCGTAAGACCATGCAAAGCAATCAACGAACTCACGAAGAAAGGCGATATACTCGGGTTAACTCATCATCCTTTATATTCTTGCTTATGAATACAGGACGTGGGTTATCTGGTGTTCCCAAGTCTATCTTTTGAACATGATCTTCTGTTGGAAGGTTCGAAGGTGGTTCCTCCACAATATTTTCGGAGGCTTCCAGCTCAACGAAACCTTCTGGGGTTTCAAGGGCATTTCCAGACCAAGGTTTTGTTCCTTTCCACGGGTCTTCTTGATCGGTAATTTCCTAAGGCTTGCTATGAGATGATCCCAATCGCCTGTTGAAACGGGGTCGAAGTAGCTACTTCTTTTGGAGATGAGGGTTCTTCTGGGTCAGAAGACCACACGTCTGTTGCCATCGGACAACTCGTCTTCATTCTCAGAGAAATCGTACCAACTGGATGAGCTTCCTCGATCTTTGTCAGGTGACTCATCAAAGAGATATCCAGGGAGATCGATGTCTTCATGGACTTGAGATGTTGAGGCTTGGTCAGTATATTGACTTTTAAGCCTTTGTGTCAACTGTCTCAGGGGAGTGTCGGGATCATACCCTAACCCGTGTGAAGACTTTTCTACATAGCCGTAGAGTCTCCAATCTTCCAGCTGGCTTTTAGTCAAGATGGGCCCCAATGGCGTGAGAATACCGCGTCCTTCTCCCAAACCGACTGGGTTTTGAGCATCATAGCCCATTTTCTTCATAATAGCTTGTGCCACAGAACTATATAAGGATAGTTGAGGCATACCTTCATTTTGGAAAGGTTCGAGCATGGAGTTTGATGAAGAGGCATCCGATCTATGGAAGAAGATCGGCTTTTCCTTTGCTGAAGTTGCTGGAACAACGAAGGAAGCTGACGTAGGATCTTATATGTCAAAAGTTGTCTCCATTGGAGTAAGAGCAGTCTGAACTTGCTGAGTGTCAGCTTGGCTTGACGATGTGTCGTCTTCTGGCTCTGAATCCGAATCCGTGTCTTGCATGATAGACACGAAAGAGACAACAAATTTGCCCCCGGACTTTTGTTTTGCCTTCTTCACTTTAGTTGTGATGACCAAAGGCTTTGAAGGTTTGAGGGAGATGATGAATGGAGTTTGAATGCTCTCTTCGGATTTACCGGATGGTTTGTTTTCTTCCGGTGATTGTTTGAGGAGCCTTGCCTTTATCTTTTTGGAGATTTTCGGCAAAGGGTGATGTGTGCTTCTCCTCTTCTTCTTTTTCACCTTCATACATTTGTGAGTCTGCAAAGTGGACTTCTTTACCTTTGAAGGGTTTTCTGTCCTCAAAGACTCGATGTATCATGCCGTCATCGCCAACAAACTTGATGCATTGATGTAGAGTTGAAGGGACAACACCATTCTCGTGGATCCAAGGGCGTCCGAGAAGGATGTTATAGCATGAAGGGGTTTTTATTGCATACACTGTGACCTCAGAGATAAGATCACCGATCTGCAACTTGAACCTGATTTTGCCGATAGGCCTTTGAGTATTCCCATCGTATCCAAAGATAGATACAGATGTGTGGCTCAGCTTGCTGGGTGGGATGCCCAACTCTTCGAGAGCCGATGTGGAGATGAGGTTGAGTGCAGAACCTGGGTCGATCTGAACTCTGTGCATAGGCATTTCCTTGATGTACCCTGTGAAGTACAGGGGTCGGTTGTGCCTTGTTTCGCCAAGTAGGAGGTCGTCCTTTGTGAAGGCGATGGTTGCACTGGCTGCTTTTTTAACCGAGAGGCATTCAATGCATGATCCCTCAGTTTTCTTCTTTTCTCCCTTTGTGGAAGCTTCTGAGTTTTTGACCCGGTGATCCATTTCAATTGGAGGACTTGCGGGGCATGTTTGTCGACATCCTCATTCAGCTTTTGTAATTCTGAAATGAGATTATCACGAGTGTGCGGAGACATTCGCAATAAATCTAGGATGTGCAGACGTGCAGGTATGTGCTTGAAGTGTTCAATCAAGTCATACATGAAAGTCTCCTTAGGGCCTGCATGTTCATTATTATTGCCACTAGGGGCACTTACAACATCTTTTCCCGAAGGATTTACATGTGTAAAGGAAGATTGGTTGTAATTTTTATGGTAGTCCCGGCCAGAGCGGGTGCCTCTACCAACTTCGAGAGCTTCTTGAGAATGGTCTTCATTTGGAAGATTGTCTTCAGGATCAAGAGGCTGTCGTTTTTCATTTGCTGAGGATGTATCAGCAGCGGAGTTGCCATCCTCAGTGATTGTGTTGCACGGAGCATTTTCCGGGAACAAGTCCTGAACAGCATCCAGCAACCTTTCTTCTTCGTTGACCAATTCATCGTCCCAAGCATCAACAGCTGGGAATTCTTCAATCAGGAAGGGTGTGAACTTTGAAGTCACAGTCTCAGGAGAAGAAAACCTGAGAGGTTGTCATCTCAGTGAAAGTCACGTGAGATGAGGTGGCTCCAGAAGATACATTGCTAGGCATCGTCGGAGTGTAAGCGATCTCATCAGACGATGCTTCGGAAGAGCTATAATCCCAAATTATCACATTAAAGGAAGCTCTGACGGGAGACGTTGCCTGATCGGAGTCAGACTCATCCTCGGATGTAAGAGGATCGTCTATCCAGCATTTTCTCCATTTTCAGGAGTTAAGGGAGGATGTACCCTGATGGTCTTCAGGGACTTCAGGCTCTAGATTGCGAGGAGGCTCGTTGACGCGGTCTTGGTCTTGTTCTAAGAGCGAAGATGCTGCAAGATCCTTGCATATTCTTCAAGATGAGGCATGGGAGCCAAATCTTCCTTCTTCATCAGCTTTTTGTGGCTCAAAATAGGTGATTTCCAACTGGAGCAATGATGGGTGCTGGTCAACAACATTTTCTTGTACAGCCTATTGGTCTTCTTCCTCATCAGACCAGGATCCTTGTGGCTGTAGGGGGTTATACCAGATTACTGGCAATAAGATGATTCTCAGGAAACCCATTCTTCATCGGAGATGTATTCTCCTGTTTCAAGGGACTCCTCCCACTCGTCTGTGTAGTTGGATTCGAATCCATCATCGGTGTCGCTGGACTCGTATCCATCAATGGAGAATCCAACTACCGAATTGCAAGAGTATGATGCCTCCTGCGTGGCTTCTTTGAATTGAGGTGGCATGAAATCACTAAGAGTGAATTTTCTTATCCCCTTTGAAGTCTCTGGAAGGGATGTTTTTGTTGCCTCCAGTGAAGCGATAGAGGAAGCCTTTGCCTTTTCTTTGACTTCTTATTTTGGCTAGGTCTTCTCTTGCCGTTTGAGCTTGAGGAGATATTTCCTAGCCTGCCTTCGCTGTTGAGCTATAGGCTTTGTTTTCACGACCTCCCAATTTTCATCTTCCAGGAGATCAGGATGTACCCATATGGGTTGTCCGTCTGGTGTCGGGTAAGGAACCAGTTCCTCAGACGCTTGGATTGAGTTTATCACCTTGAAGGAAGTAGTGATCTTCTTCTTCGGTGATTTTGATGTTTGTCCACATGTCACCATGTTGACGGAGGCAGACCCATAGTTTTTGTCAAAGGTGATGACTCCGTTTTTTCCACATCTCGTTTATTTTCTCCCTCACAATGAAGCATTGATTGAGAGGATGCGAGATCATCTGATGGTATGGACAGTACCGAGGATCGTTGGTTTTACCAACATCACCCGGTCTTTTTGGTTCAGGCAAGGTGAGCTTGCCGTTTGCCACAAGAGCCTCGAAGATTTCATCAACATCTTCATCAAACGGGTATTTCTTCTCTACTCATTTTTTGAAGGCATCTGAGAGTTCAGGTCTCTTACCGGCAGCTTTGTTTTCAGCTTTCTTTGGTGGCTGAGGAGCTGACTTGGTCTGCGCATTGAGGACCTCTTTATTCTTTGGTTTAGAGGTTGCAATGGCGGTTGTCTCTTTTTGTCACATCCCGAAACCGGGCCCTGCAGTGATCCGACCTCGGGATGAGAAATTTTGGGATAAATTTGAAACTTTTGTTATATTTCCCAAGATCCGCGTGAATGAGGATAATGAAATTCCATCACGATCAGAATATATTTTCGCGGAAGCTTATTATGGCGTTGCGACCTGGAGTCCATGGCCATCGGATTCCGTGTCGCACTCAACCAATATCATCAAGCCATCAAATAAGCAGACTGGCACAAATTGCAAATCATAGAACACTGAGCTGGTAGTAACAAGACTATTTATTTCCCACATATTCAATTACAATTAACAGTGTCTTAATTACAAACCCAAGAAAAAGGCTAACAAAGCCGTACAAAAATATCCAACTAAACAGAAATACTACCCCCCAATATTTAGATACGAACTCCGGTGCCAAACTTGACATCTAGATGATATCAATGGGCAGCCTCTCACGTCAGACCGGCGGCTCCACCGCCTCCTCCAATCAAACACCTAAAAACAGCAAGAGAGGAAACTGGCACCAAACAAACAGGGTCAGACACGATGGTCTGGCAAGCAAATAAACAAGTAATATGTAACATGGGCATTTATAAAACCTTATGGAATCATTGTAAATCCATTTAAAGAGTCTAAACAATAATAGCAATAAATCGTGATAAAACGATCGAAAGACCGAACATAAATATCAAAGCAAATACATGAACAGTCTCTGGAGCATAAATATCTCGAAAAGATAACAGCCTACGCAAAACACTTAATAATTGGAAATACATTTGAAATCCTGAATAATAGAGGCAATATGATAAAAGATCGATTTCATAACATTAACAAATTCAAAGAATATAATGAGTATAAACAAACAAGAATCATAAAACAAATTAATAAACAGATAAAACATTGGCAACCACACATAGCTATATTCTCCTATTACCGAAGTAACAAGAGCAGACAGAACCGTAGCCACTACACGTGGGACCGGAAACAGAATAAGACCGTAGCCACTACACGTGGGACCGGCAGATAAAAACCACTGCCATGGTCGGTACAGACAGAATCCAAACTGCAGCTGGCAGACAAATTAAAGATTCCAAGCCGGGTGATCAGCCCGACAAGGTGACCTAAGCCTAGTGGTGCCTTTAGTTTTCAAAACTCGAACCGATACAAATCAAACCATAATAATCCCTTTGGCTCATGGGCTCACACTACAAAGCTCTGGCCCCGTCTTGCCTCGAGGTTTTATTCTCGAAATAATAGTCTCTTTGGCTCATGGGCTCGCACTACAAAGCTCTGGCCCCATTTTGCCTCGAGGTTTTATTTTCAAAATATTAATCTTATCGATGAAATCCCGAATGTGGTGAACCACTCCAATCTCCTTTCAAATCGATTCGGAGAAAACATACGAATTTCCATGGTAAACCGCTCAAATACACATCAAAGTGATTTGTATAAAATCATACGATCAATCCTTTCGAACATGGAAAACCACATGATTTTATAACAAATCACCAATGCTATTCAAATTAGTTTACCGAAGAATACAAATACAATCTCTGACTTGAAATGGAATGGAATAGTGTAGAATGACTTAATGACTTACCAAGGAACCATCTCAATGCACATTTAACCTTTAAACATTGATTAATAAAAGAATATGTTTGATGCCAATGAAAATCCACAATATTTAAATGATAAAGTGCGCATTGAGACTTGAAAGATTCCCGTCTAATTTCATACATGCTCATTCTCTCATTGATCTCATTCCCATTTCACAATTTTCCAAGCATCACAATTTACCCAAATCTCTTTAAATCAGGCCCACAGCTGGCCTTAACCTAAGCCCAAAACAGTCCACCCATTTAGCCCAAAACAGCCCTTAATTGGCTCAAGAAACAGGTCTTAAAACAGCCCAAAAACTGACCTTGAATGGCCCAAGAAACGGGTCTTAAAACAGGCCAAAAACTGACCTTGAATGGCCCAAGAAACAGGTCTTAAAACAGCCCAAAAAACTGACCTTGAATGGCCCATGAAACAGGTCTTAAAACAGCCCAAAAAACTGACCTTGAATGGCCCAAGAAATGGGTCTTAAAACAGCCCAAAAACTGACCTTGAATGGCCCAAGAAACAGGTCTTAAAACAGCCCAAAACTGACCTTGAATGGCCCATGAAACAGGTCTTAAAACAGCCCAATATCAGGCCCTGAAATGGCCCAATATCAGGTCTTGTAATGGCCCAAAAACTGACCTTGAACAGGCCCAAAGAAGTCTCGAAAACAGGCCCAGAATCTGATTTTAAACGGACCCAAAAAATCAACCTGAACCAGGCCCCCAGGCTGGGCTGGGCTCACTCGAGCGGGCAGACAGAGCCTGGGTCGCTCGAGCTACCCAGTGGGTCGCTCGAGCGAGCCAGGCAGAACCTGGTCCGCTCGAAGCGGCCCACTGGGTCGCTCGAGCGGACCGGGCTCTGTCCAGTCCGGCTCGTTGGGCATTTTTTTCTCATTTTTTTCATCCTTTTTATTCTTTTTCATTCCTTTTCTTTCATACAATCTTCCAAACATCAATTGGGCCCTTCTTGACCTCTTCAACTCATCAAATCACCATTCATAATCCATCTAATTAATCTAACAAGCACTTTTTAAATCAAGCTTTTTCCTCCATTCTTTGAGCACAAACACTATTACAAGAAAGAGGCTATATTTTAAGATGACCAAGGTAGAAACAAACTTCCAACACATTGTAAAACACGGTTTTGGATTTTGCAAGTATCAACGAAATGTCGCTTCCCTGCGGTTTTGGAAGTGTCGAACGTGGTTCGTATGCTTCCGATTTGTGCGAGTATCGACTAAGCGTTGCTTCCCCGCGGCCTTTTGAAAAACCATTTTTTTTTGTTTAAAGACACGAGGGTCATAAGTTTTGACCTAAAACCATTTAGGCGGTAAAAGGTAGGGTGTACTAGGGTGGAAATCCTTGAATCCGGATTTTATTTCAAACCATGAACTTTGGGTTCAAGGGTTGAAAATTTTGGTCAAGTTAGGGAAAGGTTCCTAAACTTGGATTTTTTTTAACAATGAAATGACTGAAAGTAAGCATTGTTTAAATTTCTAGAAATTTCAACATTTGATATGAAAATTCTAAAAAAGGTGGGTTTAGCAAGCGTGTACTTGGAAACCGGTTTTTGGCCATACAGGCATTGCTCTTACCCAGTGGGTAAGTCTTCAAGGGTAGTATCGCTTTAAGAACTTGCCGTTGATGGGCAGCATACATCTATCACCTTCCATGTTTAGGAGTGCATATGCGCCGTTGGAGAAAACTTTGTCGATGACGTTGGGTCCCTCCCATTTTGGCTCAAATTTGCCTTTGGACTTGTGAGCGAAGACCATTGGTCTTTTTACCGCAAGAACCAAGTCACCCTTTTTGTAGGCACGTTGCCTGACCTTTTTGTCGAAAGATCCTGCCATGCGTGCTTGGTAAAGTTCAATGCTTTGTTGAGCTTCGAGCCATCTCTCATCGAGATTGTCCAGCTCATGGAGTCGCAATTTGACATTGCTTTCTTGAGTCATGTCATTTTGCAAAGATACCTTAAAGGAAGGAATTTGTACTTCCAAGGGCACGACAGCTTCGCATCCATAGACCTGTTGGAATTTGAGATGCCTTGAGAAGTCTTATGAAGCAGTTGAAGTGTTTAGTTTCTCAAGTATCATCTTGTGTTGGAATTATTGTCAACACAATGTCACAAGTGTGGTGTTGATAAAGCTTCAAAGAGAAAACAGAGCTAAAACAGTTCAGGAATTCAGAATTCCTGAAGTAGTGTGGTCGGTCGACCGGGCACCCCATGCGGTCGACCAGGCAAGAGCAATCTGCAGAACACAGTCCCAGTTAGCTCCCAGTTATTTTGTGCCACAGTGTGTCGGCCGGTCGACCGGGGACCCCATGCGGTCGACCGAGCACGGGAACTAGAATTGCGTAGAAATAGAAGTTTTGCACGAAAATTCAGGAATCTTATGTATTCGTTTGGGACTCTTTCTAAACGAATTCTAGCCTAATTTGAACACTCTTAAGGGTTACCATAACCTATATAAAGGCTTGATTGGTTCGTTTTCAAGTAGACAGAAGAGAAAGAGAACAAAAGAGAGAGTTTTGGAGAGAAGAGTGATTGGAGAAGAAGGCGCTGCTGTGTGTTGCTAGTGTTGCAAGTTTCTACAGCAAGTGTGGACGAGAATGTGCTCATGAAGATGGTGATTCGTCCATAGATAAGTGTCTCTCTTTTATGCTTTAAATTTCAATTTGTAAGGGATTGAGAGAGAGAGATTGTAGAGGGGAAGGGCTGTAGAAAAGTTCTCTACTTTAATTCTGTAGAACATCAAGTTGGTGCTTGGTGTTAGGGGTTTGGTGATCCTATCTGTTAGTGCAGATAAATTGTAAAGGGAGTAGGTGCTTCTTGGATAGTTGGTGCTATCTGAAACTTAAGGGTTGGTGCTCTTTGTTGTTGGTGCGACTAAATAGATTCAGACCTGTTCGGATCGGTGTTCGGACAGTCTTTGAACCGTGGACGTAGCCTTTTGGTGAACCACGTTAAATCTGGTGTCCTTGTGTGATTTGATTTGCTTTGTTGTTAAATTGGACCTGTTTTTAAGGAATCACTGATTCACCCCCCCCCTCTCAGTGATCGCGATATCTAACAATTGGTATCAGAGCGAAGTTTCCCTTGATAAGCTTAACACGCTATGGGTGATCTCTTGTCAAATCACATGGCATCTAATACAGGGAATAAGAAAGCACCTTTGTTTGATGGTTCTAATTACTCCTTCTGGAAGATCAGAATGCAGGCTTTCATCAAATCACTTGGCTATGATGTCTGGGAGGCTGTCAGAGTCGGTTACAATACTGCCATCGTACCCACTGATGCTGCAACGAAGAAGTTAGCAGACAACGACTCCAAAGCGCAGAATGCACTCTTTAGTGGCCTTGTGGACAGCGAGCTGGTCAAAGTAATTGCATGCAAAACAGCCAAGGAAATAAGGGACAAGTTGAAAAGCATTCATGAAGGAGATGAGAAGATCAAAGAAGCGAAATTGCAAACTCATCGCTCTCAATTCGAGTCTCTTCGCATGGAGGAAAGCGAGAATGTTGACTCGTATATGCAACGAGTGAATGAAGTCACGAATGACATTCGTGGACTAGGGGAGGAGATTAAAGAACCAGTCATCGTCAAAAAGGTTCTAAGATCTCTTCTTCCCCGGTTTGATTCAAAAGTCTCAGCCATAGAAGAAGCCAAGGATCTGAATGAATTTACCATGGATGAGTTGCATGGTTCACTCACTGCCTATGAGATGCGCATAGGTAAGACGTCTTCATCTGATAGAGAAGCGGCCTTCAAAGTTCAGAAAAAGGGAAGAGAGACTGCTGGTCATGATGCTGATACTGATGATGATGAGCTTGAGGCTCAATTAGTTAGAAAGCTGAAGAAAGGAAGCAATGGAAAGTACAAAGGGAAGCTACCCTTTAAATGCTTCAATTGTGGCGGTGTTGGTCACTTTGCTGCGAAGTGTCCGCTGAAAGAAAACAATGATGATGACTCTTATGTTGATAAGAGTAAATGGAAGAAAAATTTCAGAAAGAGGGGCAAAGCAAAAAGCTTCATCAGTCAATATAATGACAGCTCGTCTGAAACTTCAGACGATGATGAATCAGCCGAGGCAACTGAAGCTCTCTTCATGGTTACTGTTGAAGAAGAAGAGGAGCAAGAGCTGGAAGAGGAAGAGGAGGCTGAGGTCAATCTTGAAGTAGAACTCATTGCCGCACTTGAGGAGCTTAGCATGGAACGAAAAACAAGTAAGAAAAATCTGAAACTTCTTCATGAATCTGAAAGTTCAGTTATTGCTTTGAAAACTCAAGTTGAAGAATATAAAAGAATGGTAGAAGTCCTAGAAATACAAATCAGTACCAAAACTGAGGAAGTGGTGAAACTTGAGAATGAAATCCTTGGAGCAAGGACTGAAAATATAAAAATGAATTAAAAGCTCAAGGAATTCCAAGCAATCAATGGAACATTGAAGCTAAATGAAATACTAAAAGTTCAAAGGCCTTCTCACTTCAAATTTGGTCTAAGATTTGAGAATGGAGAATCCTCTAAGATTACACCTCCTGAAAAGACAAAACCTGTGAAGCCCACCCAGCCTAGAAAAGAGTCCATTCATGTGAGAAAGGAAATGAAGTCTAACCAGCCACAAAGAAGATTTAGATTCTATGGTTATTGCTTTCATTGCAATAGATATGGACATAAAAGGGCTGAATGCAAATTCTATGTTAGAAACAGCCCATTTGTGACTAGGAACCCTTTTTCAATCCTAAACAGCCACAAAATTGAGTGCTATAAGTGTCATAATTATGGACACTTGGCTAGGGATTGTAGGTTGCCTATTGCTAACCAATTTCAGGTTGAAAAGAAACCCAAGTTAGTTAAGGCATGGAGGGCAAAGAAAAGGGAAGATAATTCCAAGGAATCTCTCATTGTGCAAACGGCATTCAATGCACAAAAGAAGACAGCACCATGGGTCCTTGATAGTGGCTGCTCAAGCCATATGACAGGTGATAAGGAAAAATTCATCAAATTACAGCACTATGAAGGCGGATCAGTGAAGTTTGGTAACAATGATGGTGCCAAAATCTGCGGAAAAGGTGTTGTTCAGCTAAAGGCAAACAAGATCAGATCAGACGAGGTCTTATATGTGTCTGGACTGAGACACAACTTGCTTAGTGTGAGCCAGATCTGTGATAAAGGCCACGAAGTTGTCTTCACTAAGAATGGGTTTGCTATCAAGAAGTGTAGCAATGGCAAAACAGTGGCTACTGGATCTAGGACTGCTGGAAATCTCTATACATTGTCGGATGGAGCTGAAAAGACTTGCTTGATGAGTCGGACAGAGGAAAGTTGGTTGTGGCACAAACGCCTTGGGCATCTAAACTTTGATAACATGTCAAAGATTTGCAATTCAAAGGCTGTCAGAGGTATGTCTACAGTTGAAAAGCCTTCCAACCCCATTTGCGATTCTTGCCAAAAGGGAAAGCAAACGAGGGTAATGTTCAAGTCAAAGGAGCATCATTCAAAGAAACCTCTTGAGCTAGTGCACACTGATCTCTGTGGACCGATGCGAACTCAAAGCACCAATGGAGATAAGTATTTTATGTTATGCATTGATGATTATACTCGTATGACATGGGTATTGTTTCTTAAGCATAAACATCAAGCACTTGATCGTTTTAAAGTGTTTAAAGCACAGGTTGAAAATATGCTTGAAAAACATATCAGCATTTTAAGGTCTGATCGAGGCGGTGAATTCACATCTGAAGAGTTCACTAACTATTGTGAGCACCATGGCATTCAAAGACAATATTCAGCCCCTAGAACTCCACAGCAAAATGGAGTTGTGGAACGGAAAAATCGCACCGTGCAAGAGATGGCTCGCACAATGCTAACTGAGAGTAAGCTAGCTGACAAATACTGGAAGGAGGCAATCCATACGGCTGTATACATTCAGAATCGATGCTTGATCAGGCCACATGAAGACAAAACTCCTTATGAGCTATGGTTTGGGAGAAAAGCAACAGTCAAGCACTTTAGAGTCTTCGGTAGCAAGTGTTACATCAAGCGTCTTGAACAAAATCCGGGCAAATTTGAAGAAAGAGCTGATGAAGGTATATTTCTGGGTTACTCCTCCTCTAGTAAAGCTTACAGATGTCTTAACAAAAGGACCAGAAAAATCATAGAAAGTGCCGATGTTAGAATTGATGAAAACCGTGAATCAAAGAATGTAACTCATTATGACAGTCCAGTTTATGAGGACTCGAGTGAGATTGATGATGAAGTGGCTGAACCTAATGATTCTGAGAAATCAAAGGATGACTCAGAGGATGCTACACCTAGAAAGAAAAGCACTTGGGTAGAGCAACACCCTAAGGATCAAATCATTGGAGACCCTGCGGCCGGTGTTAAAACAAGACAAAGTGTAGTTAGCAATTACTCACTTGTGTCCACCATTGAACCCAAGACTGTGGCTGAAGCCAGTCTCGATGAAAGTTGGTTGAAAGCTATGCATGAGGAGTTGGAGCAAATTGAGAAGAACTCCACATGGGAACTAGTTTCTAGACCTACCAATAAGAATATTATTGGTACTAAATGGGTCTTTCGGAATAAGCTGAATGAAGATGGTCAGGTCATACGAAACAAAGCAAGGTTGGTTTGTAAAGGCTATGCTCAAGTTGAAGGCATAGATTTTGAAGAGACCTTTGCACCGGTGGCTCGTATGGAAGCCATTCGTATGTTTCTTGCATTGGCTGCATACAAAACCTTCAAGGTATTTCAGATGGATGTAAAGTCAGCCTTCTTGAATGGATTACTTGAAGAAGAGGTCTACATTGAGCAACCTGATGGTTTTCTCATTAGCAAAAATTCAGACCTAGTGTGCAAGTTGAAAAAGGCTCTTTATGGGCTGAAACAAGCGCCAAGGGCGTGGTATGCAAGGCTGGACCTCTATCTCCGCAAGATCGGCTTTGGTAAAGGACTGGTTGATAGCAATCTTTATGTCAAAACAGAGTTGAGCAAACAGCTGGTTGTCATTGTTTATGTCGATGACATAATCTTTGGTGGCAATGATGAGGAAATGTGCAGGAATTTTGCTGCAGAGATGAAGAAAGAATTTGAGATGTCAATGCTTGGAGAACTAAAGTTCTTCCTTGGTTTACAAGTTCAGCAGCTGAAACATGGTATCTTCATATCACAGATGAAATACATCAAGGAAATGCTGAAGCGTTTTAACATGGAAGACAGCAAGCCAGTGAGCACACCAATGACAACGAACACAAAGCTAAGCAAAGATGATAAGGGTTCATCCGTTGATCACACCACTTATCGTTCTATCATAGGAAGCTTGCTTTATTTGACTGCTACAAGACCGGATCTTCTGCAACCAGTATGTACGGTGGCTCGATTTCAAGCATCACTAACTAAGACGCACCTTACAGCAGTAAAAAGGATATTTCGATATCTGAAAGGTACCATGGAGCTTGGTATTTGGTATCCTAAAGGCAAATCCTTCACTCTTGTTGCATACTCTGACGCCGATTGGGCTGGATGTATAGATGATCGCAAGAGTACAAGCGGTGGTGCATTCTATCTCGGTGAAAGGTTGGTGGCATGGCACAGTAAGAAACAAGATTCAGTATCCCTTTCTACAGCGGAAGCGGAATATATTGCAGCGGCAACTTGTTGTACGCAAGTGTTATGGATGCGGCAAATGCTCTCTGATCTAGGAGTTCCGACAACGGATCCTACGCCGATCCTCTGCGACAACACAAGTGCAATTCACATCTCTAAGAATCCTGTTCAGCATTCTAGAACGAAGCATGTTGCAATCCGCTATCACTTTCTCAAGGAAAAGGTTGCAGACGGTGAGGTAAAGTTGGAATATGTTCCAACTACTGAGCAAGTTGCTGATATCTTCACAAAACCTCTGCCAAAGGAAGTCTTCGAGTATCTCCGAAAAAAATTAGGAGTTACTCACTCTCCTAATCCTTAGGAGTTGTGCTTGAAAGGGGGAGCAATGTATTCCTTGAATATCCTATTCGCTCCTTGGTTGGTCCCTTTGGACTTGTTGTCAAAGGGGGAGAAAGTTATGCTAGGAGAAAGCTATGCTAGAAGAAGTTATGCTTTGATAGCTAGGGGGAGATTGGTATCAAGAATATGAATGTGAAGATCTTGATTCTGTTGAGTCTATGGTTCTGAAGAAGCTTCATGAAGGTCAACTGGTTCAAAGTGTTCCAAGTGTTGAAGTTCCAAGTGTTGCCAACAATTCCAAAGGGGGAGATTGTTAGAATTTGAGATGCCTTGAGAAGTCTTATGAGGCATTGAAGTGTTTAGTATCTCAAGTATCATCTTGTGTTGGAATTATTGTCAACACAATGTCACAAGTGTGGTGTTGATAGTGTGGTGTTGATAAAGCTTCAAAGAGAAAACAGAGCTAAAACAGTTCAGGAATTCAGAATTCCTGAAGCAGTGTGGTCGGTCGACCGGGCACCCCATGTGGTCGACCGGGCAAGAGCAATCTGCAGAACACAGTCCCAGTTAGCTCCCAGTTATTTTGTGCCACAGTGTGTCGCCGGTCGACCGGGGACCCCATGCGGTCGACCGAGCACGGGAACTAGAATTGCGTAGAAATAGAAGTTTTGCACGAAAATTCAGGAATCTTATGTATTTCGTTTGGGACTCTTTCTAAATGAATTCTAGCCTAATTTGAACACTCTTAAGGGTTACCATAACCTATATAAAGGCTTGATTGGTTCGTTTTCAAGTAGACAGAAGAGAAGAGAGAACAAAATAGAGAGTTTTGGAGAGAAGAGTGATTGGAGAAGAAGGCGCTGCTGTGTGTTGCTGTGTTGCAAGTTTCTACAGCAAGTGTGGACGAGAATGTGCTCATGAAGATGGTGATTCGTCCATAGATAAGTGTCTCTCTTTTTATCCTTTAAATTTCAATTTGTAAGGGATTGAGAGAGAGAGATTGTAGAGGGGAAGGGCTGTAGAAAAGTTCTCTACTTTAATTCTGTAGAACATCAAGTTGGTGCTTGGTGTTAGGGGTTTGGTGATCCTATCTGTTGGTGTAGATAAATTTTAAAGGGAGTAGGTGCTTCCTAGATAGTTGGTGCTATCTGAAACTTAAGGGTTGGTGCTAACCGTGGACGTAGCCTTTTGGTGAACCACGTTAAATCTGGTGTCCTTGTGTGATTTGATTTGCTTTTGTTGTTAAATTGGACCTGTTTTTAAGGAATCACTAATTCACCCCCCCTCTCAGTGATCGCGATATCTAACAAGACCAAGGAGAATGGTATGCTATGGGTTGGTCCTCGAACGGTGGTTCGATAGGCCCACAAAGCTTCAGACATTTTGTCGCTCCCGTCTTTTTGTGACTGGAGACCATTTTTTTGAGGATTTTGCAGAGTGTCTTGTTGAAAGCTTCTGCTAATCCGTTTGCTGCCGGATTGTATGGAGTCGAAGGACAGCTTTGGATTTTGTATTTGTCGCAGAACCTGTAGAATCGATGATCCCGGAATTGTGGTCCGTTATCATGGACGAATCTTTTGGGTATGCCGAAACAACAAATGATGTTGGTGCGCAGGGACTGAAGGACTGATGACGTCTTCATTTTGTTGAACGTAAATGCTTCTGACCACTTGGAGAAATAATCCGTAGCGGCGAAGATGAAGCGATGACCTTTGCTCAAAGGGGGAGAAATAGGACCTATGATGTCCATACCCCAGGCTTCGAAAGGTCATGAAATCGCTGTAGGATGTAGCCATTCTGGAGGCACGTGAATGTAATCTCCATGAACTTGGCATTGTTGGCAGTGCTTAGCAAATTTCACTGCGTCAGCTACCATGGTAGGCCAGTAATAACTTAACCTTTTTATCTGATCATAGAGCTTGAGACCAGCCTGATGAGCTCTGCAAAGACCAGCATGAACTTCTTTGAGTGTTTCTTCAGCCTCTTGTTGTGACAGGCAGCGTAGAAGTACTCCTTTGAAGGATTTCCTGTAAAGGATTTTTGAAGGAATATCCAAATAAAAGCTTGGGGTTCGCCTTTGGATGCTTACCTGTTTTTTTGGATCTTCAGGTAGGATTCCGAACATAATGTAATCAATGAACGGATCCCTCTAGTCGCCGATTGAAGGTTGAAGGATTGAAATCCGACTTCCAACCACTTGGTGGCATTCAGCAACTGCTTGGTGTGTGTTAAGAGGAGGAAGGATTCTTCTTTCGCACACTGTGATTTGCATGTTTTCCCCATCTGGATTGCCATAGATGCGGTAAGTCCAGCTAGGGCATCTGCACGTATGTTTTCACCTCTACGAATGTGGGTGATGTGACAGATGTCAAACTTTTGCAGAAGTGATTGTGCTTTGTTGTAGTAAGGCAGGAAATCTGGCTTCCTGACTTCAAACTTCTGATTCATCTGGCTGACGATCAGTTGAGAGTCTCCAAAGACTTCCAGCATGGTGATACCGGATTCGATGGCGAGTTCCAATCCTAGGATCAGAGCTTGATATTCAGCTGCATTGTTTGTGCATGGTTCCAGTAGCGAGAAAGCGTGTGGAATCATGTATTTGTCGGGGCAAACAAAGAGGATGCCAACTCCCGAGATCAGCTGTCTTTTTTCATTTGTTCTGGTTGCACGGTCAAAGTACATGTCCCAGGAAGCATTTTGTGAGAAATTCTCCACATTGTAGACTGGTTCGTCTGGGAGATCATCTCTGAGTGGAGAATCTTTAGGCAATGGATGTTCTGCGAAGAAGTCTGCTAGAGCTTTCCCTTTGATTGCCTTTTGTGGTATATACCTAATATCAAATTGTGACAGAAGGATGGACCATTTTGCCAGTCGAGCATTGAGAGAACCTGCCTTTGTGACAAGGACCTTCAAGAGTTTGACCCTCGAGACCAGGTATACTGTGTTGGAAAGCAAGTAGTGACGCAGCTTTTGTACGGCGAACATCACTGCAAGACATTCTTTTTCGACTAGAGAGTAGTGATGCTCTGCACCTACTAGCATGCGGCTGAGGTAATATAGAGCAGCTTCTTTTTCTTTGATCATTTTCTTGTGCAAGCAGAGCTCCCAGAGAGTGATCAAGGGCTCTTGTGTACAAGTTGAATGCCGTGTAGGACCAAACACTGTTTGTCAGGTATGATTGATATCGTCTTCGTCAGATGTGAAAAGTTTGACACCTTCATCACCGGAGAATGGACGGCATTTCCCAAAAGATTGGAGATGAACAGCTTGATGTAGGCCAATCTCCCTTGAAGCCCTTTGAGTTCTCTTAAGGTTCTTGGAGAGGGCCTTTCTAGAATGGCTTTGACTTTTACGGGGTCAAGCTCTATTCCAGCTTTCAGAACTAGGAATCCGAGGAACTTACACGACGAGACACAGAAGAAGCATTTCAAAGGATTTTTCATTCGCAGTTTATGTTTGCGAAGCCGTGAGGAAGACTTATCGAAGGTCTCTCGAGATGATCTTCTTTTTCTTTTGCTTTTGACGGCGAGGTCAAAATCAACGTAACATTCAACAATCTTATGGCTGCCATATATGGAATTCATCATCATAGACCTCTTGATAGTGGCATCAGCATTTTTCAGACCAAATGGCATGACAGTGTAACAATACACGCCAAATGGGGTCCGAAAAGATGTATGTTTTTCATCTTCAGGATGCATCTTTATTTGATTGTAGCCAGAGAAACCATCCATGAATGTCATTCGCTCGAATCGGCAGGTATTATCAATCATTACCTCTGGTATGGGGAGCGGAAATTCATCTTTCGGGCATGCGCCATTCAGGTCTCTATAGTCAATACAGACCCTGATCTGCCCGTTTTTCTTTGTCACGGGGACAATGTTGGCCAACCATTCAGGATGTTGTTCCTCACGAATGAAGCCGACGCTTTTGAGTTTTTGAACTTCTTGTTCAATTTTATCCATCACATCTGGACGGAATCTTCTTTGGCCTTGCTTGACAGGCTTGATGTCTTCTTGAAGATTGAGTTTGTGGACAGCTATTTTGGGGTCTAAGCCAGGCATTTCAGCGTAAGACCATGCAAAGCAATCAACAAACTCACGAAGAAAGGCGATATACTCGGGTAACTCATCATCCTTTATATTCTTGCTTATGAATACAGGACGTGGGTTATCTGGTGTTCCCAAGTCTATCTTTTGAACATGATCTTCTGTTGGAAGGTTCGAAGGTGGTTCCTCCATAATATTTTCGGAGGCTTCCAGCTCAACGAAACCTTCTGGGGTTTCAAGGGCATTTCCAGACCAAGGTTTTGTTCCTTTCCACAGGTCTTCTTGATCGGTAATTTCCCAAGGCTTGCTATGAGATGATCCCAATCGCCTGTTGAAACGGGGTCAAAGTAGCTACTTCTTTTGGAGATGAGGGTTCTTCTGGGTCAGAAGACCACACGTCTGTGCCATCGGACAACTCGTCTTCATTCTCAGAGAAATCGTACCAACTGGATGAGCTTCCTCGATCTTTGTCAGGTGACTCATCAAAGAGATATCCAGGGAGATCGATGTCTTCATGGACTTGAGATGTTGAGGCTTGGTCAGTATATTGACTTTTAAGCCTTTGTGTCAACTGTCTCAGGGGAGTGTCGGGATCATACCCTAACCCGTGTGAAGACTTTTCTACATAGCCGTAGAGTCTCCAATCTTCCAGCTGGCTTTTAGTCAAGATGGGCCCCAATGGCGTGAGAATACCGCGTCCTTCTCCCAAACCGACTGGGTTTTGAGCATCATAGCCCATTTTCTTCATAATAGCTTGTGCCACAGAACTATATAAGGATAGTTGAGGCATACCTTCATTTTGGAAAGGTTCGAGCATGGAGTTTGATGAAGAGGCATCCGATCTATGGAAGAAGATCGGCTTTTCCTTTGCTGAAGTTGCTGGAACAACGAAGGAAGCTGACGTAGGATCTTATATGTCAAAAGTTGTCTCCATTGGAGTAAGAGCAGTCTGAACTTGCTGAGTGTCAGCTTGGCTTGACGATGTGTCGTCTTCTGGCTCTGAATCCGAATCCGTGTCTTGCATGATAGACACGAAAGAGACAACAAATTTGCCCCCGGACTTTTGTTTTGCCTTCTTCACTTTAGTTGTGATGACCAAAGGCTTTGAAGGTTTGAGGGAGATGATGAATGGAGTTTGAATGCTCTCTTTGGATTTACCGGATGGTTTGTTTTCTTCCGGTGATTGTTGAGGAGCCTTGCCTTTATCTTTTTGGAGATTTTCGGCAAAGGGTGATGTGTGCTTCTCCTCTTCTTCTTTTTCACCTTCATACATTTGTGAGTCTGCAAAGTGGACTTCTTTACCTTTGAAGGGTTTTCTGTCCTCAAAGACTCGATGTATCATGCCGTCATCGCCAACAAACTTGATGCATTGATGTAGAGTTGAAGGGACAACACCATTCTCGTGGATCCAAGGGCGTCCGAGAAGGATGTTATAGCATGAAGGGGTTTTTATTGCATACACTGTGACCTCAGAGATAAGATCACCGATCTGCAACTTGAACCTGATTTTGCCGATAGGCCTTTGAGTATTCCCATCGTATCCAAAGATAGATACAGATGTGTGGCTCAGCTTGCTGGGTGGGATGCCCAACTCTTCGAGAGCCGATGTGGAGATGAGGTTGAGTGCAGAACCTGGGTCGATCTGAACTCTGTGCATAGGCATTTCCTTGATGTACCCTGTGAAGTACAGGGGTCGGTTGTGCCTTGTTTCGCCAAGTAGGAGGTCGTCCTTTGTGAAGGCGATGGTTGCACTGGCTGCTTTTTTAACCGAGAGGCATTCAATGCATGATCCCTCAGTTTTCTTCTTTTCTCCCTTTGTGGAAGCTTCTGAGTTTTTGACCCGGTAATCCATTTCAATTTGGAGGACTTGCGGGGCATGTTTGTCGACATCCTCATTCAGCTTTTGTAATTCTGAAATGAGATTATCACGAGTGTGCGGAGACATTCGCAATAAATCTAGGATGTGCAGACGTGCAGGTATGTGCTTGAAGTGTTCAATCAAGTCATACATGAAAGTCTCCTTAGGGCCTGCATGTTCATTATTGTTGCCACTAGGGGCACTTACAACATCTTTTCCCGAAGGATTTACATGTGTAAAGGAAGATTGGTTGTAATTTTTATGGTAGTCCCGGCCAGAGCGGGTGCCTCTACCAACTTCGAGAGCTTCTTGAGAATGGTCTTCATTTGGAAGATTGTCTTCAGGATCAAGAGGCTGTCGTTTTTCATTTGCTGAGGATGTATCAGCAGCGGAGTTGCCATCCTCAGTGATTGTGTTGCACGGAGCATTTTCCGGGAACAAGTCCTGAACAGCATCCAGCAACCTTTCTTCTTCGTTGACCAATTCATCGTCCCAAGCATCAACAGCTGGGAATTCTTCAATCAGGAAGGGTGTGAACTTTGAAGTCACAGTCTCAGGAGAAGAAACCTGAGAGGTTGTCATCTCAGTGAAAGTCACGTGAGATGAGGTGGCTCCAGAAGATACATTGCTAGGCGTCGTCGGAGTGTAAGCGATCTCATCAGACGATGCTTCGGAAGAGCTATAATCCCAAATTATCACATTACAGGAAGCTCTGACGGGAGACGTTGCCTGATCGGAGTCAGACTCATCCTCGGATGTAAGAGGATCGTCTATCCAGCAATTTTCTCCATTTTCAGGAGTTAAGGGAGGATGTACCTGATGGTCTTCAGGGACTTCAGGCTCTAGATTGCGAGGAGGCTCGTTGACGCGGTCTTGGTCTTGTTCTAGAGCGAGATGCTGCAAGATCCTTGCATATTCTTCAAGATGAGGCATGTGAGCCAAATCTTCTTCTTCATCAGCTTTTTGTGGCTCAAAATAGGTGATTTCCACTGGAGCAATGATGGGTGCTGGTTCAACAACATTTTCTTGTACAGCCTATTGGTCTTCTTCCTCATCAGACCAGGATCCTTGTGGCTGTAGGGGGTTATACCAGATTACTGGCATAAGATGATTCTCAGGAACCCATTCTTCATCGGAGATGTATTCTCCTGTTTCAAGGGACTCCTCCCACTCGTCTGTGTAGTTGGATTCGAATCCATCATCGGTGTCGCTGGACTCGTATCCATCAATGGAGAATCCAACTACCGAATTGCAAGAGTATGATGCCTCCTGCGTGGCTTCTTTGAATTGAGGTGGCATGAAATCACTAAGAGTGAATTTTCTTATCCCCTTTGAAGTCTCTGGAAGGGATGTTTTTGTTGCCTCCAGTGAAGCGATAGAGGAAGCCTTTGCCTTTTCTTTGACTTCTTATTTTGGCTAGGTCTTCTCTTGCCGTTTGAGCTTGAGGAGATATTTCCTAGCCTGCCTTCGCTGTTGAGCTATAGGCTTTGTTTTCATGACCTCCCAATTTTCATCTTCCAGGAGATCAGGATGTACCCATATGGGTTGTCCGTCTGGTGTCGGGTAAGGAACCAGTTCCTCAGACGCTTGGATTGAGTTTATCACCTTGAAGGAAGTAGTGATCTTCTTCTTCGATGATTTTGATGTTTGTCCACATGTCACCATGTTGACGGAGGCAGACCCATAGTTTTTGTCAAAGGTGATGACTCCGTTTTTCCACATCTCGTTTATTTTCTCCCTCACAATGAAGCATTGATTGAGAGGATGCGAGATCATCTGATGGTATGGACAGTACCAAGGATCGTTGGTTTTACCAACATCACCCGGTCTTTTTGGTTCAGGCAAGGTGAGCTTGCCGTTTGCCACAAGAGCCTCGAAGATTTCATCAACATCTTCATCAAACGGGTATTTCTTCTCTACTCATTTTTTGAAGGCATCTGAGAGTTCAGGTCTCTTACCGGCAGCTTTGTTTTCAGCTTTCTTTGGTGGCTGAGGAGCTGACTTGGTCTGCGCATTGAGGACCTCTTTATTCTTTGGTTTAGAGGTTGCAATGGCGGTTGGCTCTTTTTGTCACACCCCGAAACCGGGCCCTGCAGTAATCCGACCTCGGGATGCGAAATTTTGGGATAAATTTGAAACTTTTGTTATATTTCCCAAGATCCGCGTGAATGAGGATAATGAAATTCCATCACGATCAAAATATATTTTCGCGGAAGCTTATTATGGCGTTGCGACCTGGAGTCCATGGCCATCGGATTCCGTGTCGCACTCAACCAATATCATCAAGCCATCAAATAAGCAGACTGGCACAAATTGCAAATCATAGAACACTGAGCTGGTAGTAACAAGACTATTTATTTCCCACATATTCAAATTACAATTAACAGTGTCTTAATTACAAACCCAAGAAAAAGGCTAACAAAGCCGTACAAAAATATCCAACTAAACAGAAATACTACCCCCAATATTTAGATACGAACTCCGGTGCCAAACTTGACATCTAGATGATATCAATGGGCAGCCTCTCACGTCAGACCGGTGGCTCCACCGCCTCCTCCGATCAAACACCTAAAAACAGCAAGAGAGGAAACTGGCACCAAACAAACAGGGTCAGACACGATGGTCTGGCAAGCAAATAAACAAGTAATATGTAACATGGGCATTTATAAAACCTTATGGAATCATTGTAAATCCATTTAAAGAGTCTAAACAATAATAGCAATAAATCGTGATAAAACGATCGAAAGACCGAACATAAATATCAAAGCAAATACATGAACAGTCTCTGGAGCATAAATATCTCGAAAAGATAACAGCCTACGCAAAACACTTAATAATTGGAAATACATTTGAAATCCTGAATAATAGAGGCAATATGATAAAAGATCGATTTCATAACATTAACAAATTCAAAGAATATAATGAGTATAAACAAACAAGAATCATAAAACAAATTAATAAACAGATAAAACATTGGCAACCACACATAGCTATATTCTCCTATTACCGAAGTAACAAGAGCAGACAGAACCGTAGCCACTACACGTGGGACCGAAAACAGAATAAGACCGTAGCCACTACACGTGGGACCGGCAGATAAAAACCACTGCCATGGTCGGTACAGACAGAATCCAAACTGCAGCTGGCAGGCAAATTAAAGATTCCAAGCCGGGTGATCAGCCCGACAAGGTGACCTAAGCCTAGTGGTGCCTTTAGTTTTCAAAACTCGAACCGATACAAATCAAACCATAATAATCCCTTTGGCTCATGGGCTCACACTACAAAGCTCTGGCCCCGTCTTGCCTCGAGGTTTTATTCTCGAAATAATAGTCTCTTTGGCTCATGGGCTCGCACTACAAAGCTCTGGCCCCATTTTGCCTCGAGGTTTTATTTTCAAAATATTAATCTTATCGATGAAATCCCGAATGTGGTGAACCACTCCAATCTCCTTTCAAATCGATTCGGAGAAAACATACGAATTTCCATGGTAAACCGCTCAAATACACATCAAAGTGATTTGTATAAAATCATACGATCAATCCTTTCGAACATGGAAAACCACATGATTTTATAACAAATCACCAATGCTATTCAAATTAGTTTACCAAAGAATACAAATACAAATACATTCTCTGACTTGAAATGGAATGGATAGTGTAGAATGACTTAATGACTTACCAAGGAACCATCTCAATGCACATTTAACCTTTAAACATTGATTAATAAAAGAATATGTTTGATGCCAATGAAAATCCACAATATTTAAATGATAAAGTGCGCATTGAGACTTGAAAGATTCCCGTGTAATTTCACATATGCTCATTCTCTCATTGATCTCATTCCCATTTCACAATTTTCCAAGCATCACAATTTACCCAAATCTCTTTAAATCAGGCCCACAGCTGGCCTTAACCTAAGCCCAAAACAGTCCACCCATTTAGCCCAAAACAGCCCTTAATTGGCTCAAGAAACAGGTCTTAAAACAGCCCAAAAACTGACCTTGAATGGCCCAAGAAACGGGTCTTAAAACAGCCCAAAAACTGACCTTGAATGGCCCAAGAAACAGGTCTTAAAACAGCCCAAAAACTGACCTTGAATGGCCCATGAAACAGGTCTTAAAACAGCCCAAAAACTGACCTTGAATGGCCCAAGAAATGGGTCTTAAAACAGCCCAAAAACTGACCTTGAATGGCCCAAGAAACAGGTCTTAAAACAGCCCAAAAACTGACCTTGAATGGCCCATGAAACAGGTCTTAAAACAGCCCAATATCAGGCCCTGAAATGGCCCAATATCAGGTCTTGTAATGGCCCAAAAACTGACCTTGAACAGGCCCAAAGAAGTCTCGAAAACAGGCCCAGAATCTGATTTTAAATGGACCCAAAAATCAACCTGAACCAGGCCCCCAGGCTGGGCTGGGCTCGCTCGAGCGGGCAGACAGAGCCTGGGTCGCTCGAGCTACCCAGTGGGTCGCTCGAGCGAGCCAGGCAGAACCTGGTCCGCTCGAGCGGCCCACTGGGTCGCTCGAGCGGACCGGGCTCTGTCCAGTCCGGCTCGTTGGGCATTTTTTTCTCATTTTTTCATCCTTTTTTATTCTTTTTCATTCCTTTTCTTTCATACAATCTTCCAACATCAATTGGGCCCTTTCTTGACCTCTTCAACTCATCAAATCACCATTCATAATCCATCTAATTAATCTAACAAGCACTTTTAAATCAAAGCTTTTTCCTCCATTCTTTGAGCACAAACACTATTACAAGAAAGAGGCTATATTTTAAGATGACCAAGGTAGAAACAAACTTCCAACACATTGTAAAACACGGTTTTGGATTTTGCAAGTATCAACGAAATGTCGCTTCCCTGCGGTTTTGGAAGTGTCGAACGTGGTTCGTATGCTTCCGATTTGTGCGAGTATCGACTAAGCGTTGCTTCCCCGCGGCCTTTTGAAAAAACCATTTTTTTTTGTTTAAAGACACGAGGGTCATAAGTTTTGACCTAAAACCATTTAGGCGGTAAAAGGTAGGGTGTACTAGGGTGGAAATCCTTGAATCCGGATTTTATTTCAAACCATGAATTTTGGGTTCAAGGGTTGAAAATTTTGGTCAAGTTAGGGAAAGGTTCCTAAACTTGGATTTTTTTTAACAATGAAATGATGAAAGTAAGCATTGTTTAAATTTCTAGAAATTTCAACATTTGATATGAAAATTCTAAAAAAGGTGGGTTTAGCAAGCGTGTACTTGGAAACCGGTTTTGGCCATACAGGCATTGCTCTTACCCAGTTGGGTAAGTCTTCAAGGGTAGTATCGCTTTAAGAACTTGCCGTTGATGGGCAGCATACATCTATCACCTTCCATGTTTAGGAGTGCATATGCGCCGTTGGAGAAAACTTTGTCGATGACGTTGGGTCCCTCCCATTTTGGCTCAAATTTGCCTTTGGACTTGTGAGCGAAGACCATTGGTCTTTTTACCGCAAGAACCAAGTCACCCTTTTCGTAGGCACGTTGCCTGACCTTTTTGTCGAAAGATCCTGCCATGAGTGCTTGGTAAAGTTCAATGCTTTGTTGAGCTTCGAGCCATCTCTCATTGAGATTGTCCAGCTCATGGAGTCGCAATTTGACATTGCTTTCTTGAGTCATGTCATTTTGCAAAGATACCCTCAAGGAAGGAATTTGTACTTCCAAGGGCACGACAGCTTCGCATCCATAGACCTGTTGGAATTTGAGATGCCTTGAGAAGTCTTATGAAGCATTGAAGTGTTTAGTATCTCAAGTATCATCTTGTATTGGAATTATTGTCAACACAATGTCACAAGTGTGGTGTTGATAGTGTGGTGTTGATAAAGCTTCAAAGAGAAAACAGAGCTAAAACAGTTCAGGATTCAGAATTCCTGAAGCAGTGTGGTCGGTCGACCGGGCACCCCATGAGGTCGACCGGGCAAGAGCAATCTGCAGAACACAGTCCCAGTTAGCTCCCAGTTATTTTGTGCCACAGTGTGTCGCCGGTCGACCGGGGACCCCATGCGGTCGACCGAGCACGGGAACCAAAATTGCGCAGAAATAGAAGTTTTGCACGAAAATTCAGGAATCTTATGTATTTCGTTTGGGACTCTTTCTAAATGAATTCTAGCCTAATTTGAACACTCTTAAGGGTTACCATAACCTATATAAAGGCTTGATTGGTTCGTTTTCAAGTAGACAGAAGAGAAGAGAGAACAAAAGAGAGAGTTTTGGAGAGAATAGTGATTGGAGAAGAAGGCGCTGCTGTGTGTTGCTGTGTTGCAAGTTCTACAGCAAGTGTGGACGAGAATGTGCTCATGAAGATGGTGATTCATCCATAGATAAGTGTCTCTCATTTTATCCTTTAAATTTCAATTTGTAAGGGATTGAGAGAGAGAGATTGTAGAGGGGAAGGGCTGTAGAAAAGTTCTCTACTTTAATTCTGTAGAACATCAAGTTGGTGCTTGGTGTTAGGGGTTTGGTGATCCTATCTGTTGGTGCAGATAAATTGTAAAGGGAGTAGGTGCTTCCTAGATAGTTGGTGCTATCTGAAACTTAAGGGTTGGTGCTCTTTGTCATTGGTGCGACTAAATAGATTCAGACCCGTTCCGGATCGGTGTTCGGACAGTCTTTGAACCGTGGACGTAGCCTTTTAGTGAACCACGTTAAATCTGGTGTCCTTGTGTGATTTGATTTGCTTTTGTTATTAAATTGGACCTGTTTTTAAGGAATCACTGATTCACCCCCCCCCCCCCTCTCAGTGATCGCGATATCTAACAATTGGTATCAGAGCGAAGTTTCCCTTGATAAGCTTAACACGCTAAGGGTGATCTCTTGTCAAATCACATGGCATCCAATACAGGGAATAAGAAAGCACCTTTGTTTGATGGTTCTAATTACTCCTTCTGGAAGATCAGAATGCAGGTTTTCATCAAATCACTTGGCTATGATGTCTGGGAGACTGTCAGAGTCGGTTACAATACTGCCATCGTACCCACTGATGCTGCAACGAAGAAGTTAGCAGACAACGACTCCAAAGCGCAGAATGCACTCTTTAGTGGCCTTGTGGACAGCGAGCTGGTCAAAGTAATTACATGCAAAACAGCCAAGGAAATATGGGACAAGTTGAAAAGCATTCATGAAGGAGATGAGAAGATCAAAGAAGTGAAATTGCAAACTCATCGCTCTCAATTCGAGTCTCTTCGCATGGAGGAAAGCGAGAATGTTGACTCGTATATGCAACGAGTGAATGAAGTCACGAATGACATTCGTGGACTAGGGGAGGAGATTAAAGAACCAGTCATCGTCAAAAAGGTTCTAAGATCTCTTCTTCCCCGGTTTGATTCAAAAGTCTCAGCCATAGAAGAAGCCAAGGATCTGAATGAATTTACCATGGATGAGTTGCATGGTTCACTCACTGCCTATGAGATGCGCATAGGTAAGACGTCTTCATCTGATAGAGAAGCGGCCTCCAAAGTTCAGAAAAAGGGAAGAGAGACTACTGGTCATGATGCTGATACTGATGATGATGAGCTTGAGGCTCAATTAGTTAGAAAGCTGAAGAAATGAAGCAATGGAAAGTACAAAGGGAAGCTACCCTTTAAATGCTTCAATTGTGGCGGTGTTGGTCACTTTGCTGCGAAGTGTCCGCTGAAAGAAAACAATGATGATGACTCTTATGTTGATAAGAGTAAATGGAAGAAAAATTTCAGAAAGAGGGGCAAAGCAAAAAGCTTCATCAGTCATTATAATGACAGCTCGTCTGAAACTTCAGACGATGATGAATCAGCCGAGGCAACTGAAGCTCTCTTCATGGTTACTGTTGAAGAAGAAGAGGAGCAAGAGCTGGAAGAGGAAGAGGAGGCTGAGGTCAATCTTGAAGAAGAACTCATTGCCGCACTTGAGGAGCTTAGCATGGAACGAAAAACAAGTAAGAAAAATCTGAAACTTCTTCATGAATCTGAAAGTTCAGTTATTGCTTTGAAAACTCAAGTTGAAGAATATAAAAGAATGGTAGAAGTCCTAGAAATACAAATCAGTACCAAAACTGAGGAAGTGGTGAAACTTGAGAATGAAATCCTTGGAGCAAGGACTGAAAATATACAAATGAATCAAAAGCTCAAGGAATTCCAAGCAATCAATGGAACATTGAAGCTAAATGAAATACTAAAAGTTCAAAGGCCTTCTCACTTCAAATTTGGTCTAAGATTTGAGAATGGAGAATCCTCTAAGATTACACCTCCTGAAAAGACAAAACCTGTGAAGCCCACCCAGCCTAGAAAAGAGTCCATTCATGTGAGAAAGGAAATGAAGTCTAACCAGCCACAAAGAAGATTTAGATTCTATGGTTATTGCTTTCATTGCAATAGATATGGACATAAAAGGGCTGAATGCAAATTCTATGTTAGAAACAGCCCATTTGTGACTAGGAACCCTTTTTCAATCCTAAACAGCCACAAAATTGAAAGCTATAAGTGTCATAATTATGGACACTTGGCTAGGGATTGTAGGTTGCCTATTGCTAACCAATTTTAGGTTGAAAAGAAATCCAAGTTAGTTAAGGCATGGAGGGCAAAGAAAAGGGAAGATAATTCCAAGGAATCTCTCATTGTGCAAACGGCATTCAGTGCACAAAAGAAGACAGCACCATGGGTCCTTGATAGTGGCTGCTCAAGCCATATGACAGGTGATAAGGAAAAATTCGTCAAATTACAGCACTATGAAGGCGGATCAGTGAAGTTTGGTAACAATGATGGTGCCAAAATCTGCAGAAAAGGTGTTGTTCAGCTAAAGGCAAACAAGATCAGATCAGACGAGGTCTTATATGTGTCTGGACTGAGACACAACTTGCTTAGTGTGAGCCAGATCTGTGACAAAGGCCACGAAGTTGTCTTCACTAAGAATGGGTTTGCTATCAAGAAGTGTAGCAACGGCAAAACAGTGGCTACTGGATCTAGGACTGCTGGAAATCTCTATACATTGTCGGATGGAGCTGAAAAGACTTGCTTGATGAGTCGGACAGAGGAAAGTTGGTTGTGGCACAAACGCCTTGGGCATCTAAACTTTGATAACATGTCAAAGATTTGCAATTCAAAGGCTGTCAGAGGTATGTCTACAGTTGAAAAGCCTTCCAACCCCATTTGCGATTCTTGCCAAAAGGGAAAGCAAACGAGGGTAATGTTCAAGTCAAAGGAGCATCATTCAAAGAAACCTCTTGAGCTAGTGCACACTGATCTCTGTGGACCAATGCGAACTCAAAGCACCAATGGAGATAAGTATTTTATGTTATGCATTGATGATTATACTCGTATGACATGGGTATTGTTTCTTAAGCATAAACATCAAGCACTTGATCCTTTTAAAGTGTTTAAAGCACAGGTTGAAAATATGCTTGAAAAACGTATCAAGATTTTAAGGTCTGATCGAGGCGGTGAATTCACATCTGAAGAGTTCACTAACTACTGTGAGCACCATGGCATTCAAAGACAATATTCAGCCCCTAGAACTCCACAGCAAAATGGAGTTGTGGAACGGAAAAATCGCACCGTGCAAGAGATGGCTTGCACAATGCTAACTGAGAGTAAGCTAGCTGACAAATACTGGAAGGAGGCAATCCATACGGCTGTATACATTCAGAATCGATGCTTGATCAGGCCACATGAAGACAAAACTCCTTATGAGCTATGGTTTGGGAGAAAAGCAACAGTCAAGCACTTTAGAGTCTTCGGTAGCAAGTGTTACATCAAGCGTCTTGAACAAAATCCGGGCAAATTTGAAGAAAGAGCTGATGAAGGTATATTTCTGGGTTACTCCTCCTCTAGTAAAGCTTACAGATGTCTTAACAAAAGGACCAGAAAAATCATAGAAAGTGCCGATGTTAGAATTGATGAAAACCGTGAATCAAAGAATGTAACTCATTATGACAGTCCAGTTTATGAGGACTCGAGTGAGATTGATGATGAAGTGGCTGAACCTAATGATTCTGAGAAATCAAAGGATGACTCAGAGGATGCTACACCTAGAAAGAAAAGCACTTGGGTAGAGCAACACCCTAAGGATCAAATCATTGGAGACCCTGAGGCCGGTGTTAAAACAAGACAAAGTGTAGTTAGCAATTACTCACTTGTGTCCACCATTGAACCCAAGACTGTGGCTGAAGCCAGTCTCGATGAAAGTTGGTTGAAAGCTATGCATGAGGAGTTGGAGCAAATTGAGAAGAACTCCACATGGGAACTAGTTTCTAGACCTACCAATAAGAATGTTATTGGTACTAAATGGGTCTTTCGGAATAAGCTGAATGAAGATGGTCAGGTCATACGAAACAAAGCAAGGTTGGTTTGTAAAGGCTATGCTCAAGTTGAAGGCATAGATTTTGAAGAGACCTTTGCACCGGTGGCTCGTATGGAAGCCATTCGTATGTTTCTTGCATTGGCTGCATACAAAACCTTCAAGGTATTTCAGATGGATGTAAAGTCAGCCTTCTTGAATGGATTACTTGAAGAAGAGGTCTACATTGAGCAACCTGATGGTTTTCTCATTAGCAAAAATTCAGACCTAGTGTGCAAGTTGAAAAGGGCTCTTTATGGGCTGAAACAAGCGCCAAGGGCGTGGTATGCAAGGCTGGACCTCTATCTCCGCAAGATCGGCTTTGGTAAAGGACAGGTTGATAGCAATCTTTATGTCAAAACAGAGTTGAGCAAACAGCTGGTTGTCATTGTTTATGTCGATGACATAATCTTTGGTGGCAATGATGAGGAAATGTGCAGGAATTTTGCTGCAGAGATGAAGAAAGAATTTGAGATGTCAATGCTTGGAGAACTAAAGTTCTTCCTTGGTTTACAAGTTCAGCAGCTGAAACATGGTATCTTCATATCACAGATGAAATACATCAAGGAAATGCTGAAGCATTTTAACATGGAAGACAGCAAGCCAGTGAGCACACCAATGACAACGAACACAAAGCTAAGCAAAGATGATAAGGGTTCATCCGTTGATCACACCACTTATCGTTCTATGATAGGAAGCTTGCTTTATTTGACTGCTACAAGACCGGATCTTCTGCAAGCAGTATGTATGGTGGCTCGATTTCAAACATCACCAACTGAGACGCACCTTACAGCAGTAAAAAGGATATTTCGATATCTGAAAGGTACCATGGAGCTTGGTATTTGGTATCCTAAAGGCAAATCCTTCACTCTTGTTGCATACTCTGACGCCGATTGGGCTGGATGTATAGATGATCGCAAGAGTACAAGCGGTGGTGCATTCTATCTCGGTGAAAGGTTGGTGGCATGGCACAGTAAGAAACAAGATTCAGTATCACTTTCTACAGCGGAAGCGGAATATATTGCAGCGGCAACTTGTTGTACGCAAGTGTTATGGATGTGGCAAATGCTCTCTGATCTAGGAGTTCCGACAACGGATCCTACGCCGATCCTCTGTGACAACACAAGTGCAATTCACATCTCTAAGAATCCTGTTCAGCATTCTAGAACGAAGCATGTTGCAATCCGCTATCACTTTCTCAAGGAAAAGGTTGCAGACGGTGAGGTAAAGTTGGAATATGTTCCAACTACTGAGCAAGTTGCTGATATCTTCACAAAACCTCTGCCAAAGGAAGTCTTCGAGTATATCCAAAAAAAATTAGGAGTTACACACTCTCCTAATCCTTAGGAGTTGTGCTTGAAAGGGGGAGCAATGTATTCCTTGAATATCCTATTCGCTCCTTGGTTGGTCCCTTTGGACTTGTTGTCAAAGGGGGAGAAAGTTATGCTAGGAGAAAGCTATGCTAGAAGAAGTTATGCAATGATAGCTAGGGGGAGATTGGTATCAAGAATATGAATGTGAAGATCTTGATTCTGTTGAGTCTATGGTTCTGAAGAAGCTTCATGAAGGTCAACTGGTTCAAAGTGTTCCAAGTGTTGAAGTTCCAAGTGTTGCCAACAATTCCAAAGGAGGAGATTGTTAGAATTTGAGATGCCTTGAGAAGTCTTATGAAGAATTGAAGTGTTTAGTATCTCAAGTATCATCTTGTGTTGGAATTATTGTCAACACAATGTCACAAGTGTGGTGTTGATAGTGTGGTGTTGATAAAGCTTCAAAGAGAAAACAGAGCTAAAACAGTTCAGGAATTCAGAATTCGGTCGACCGGGCACCCCATGCCGTCGACCGGGCAAGAGCAATCTGCAGAACACAGTCCCAGTTAGCTCCCAGTTATTTTGTGCCACAGTTTGTCGCCGGTCGACCGGGGACCCCATGCGGTCGACCGAGCACGGGAACCAGAATTGCGCAAAAATAGAAGTTTTGCACGAAAATTCAGGAATCTTATGTATTTCGTTTGGGACTCTTTCTAAACGAATTCTACCCTAATTTGAACACTCTTAAGGGTTACCATAACCTATCTTAAGGCTTGATTGGTTCGTTTTCAAGTAGACAGAAGAGAAGAGAGAACAAAAGAGAGAGTTTTGGAGAGAAGAGTGATTGGAGAAGAAGGCGCTGCTGTGTGTTGCTGTGTTGCAAGTTTCTACAGCAAGTGTGGACGAGAATGTGCTCATGAAGATGGTGATTCGTCCATAGATAAGTGTCTCTCTTTTTATGCTTTAAATTTCAATTTGTAAGGGATTGAGAGAGAGATATTGTAGAGGGGAAGGGCTGTAGAAAAGTTCTCTACTTTAATTCTGTAGAACATCAAGTTGGTGCTTGGTGTTAGGAGTTTGGTGATCCTATCTGTTGGTGCAGATAAATTGTAAAGGGAGTAGGTGCTTCCTAGATAGTTGGTGCTATCTGAAACTTAAGGGTTGGTGCTAACCGTGGACGTAGCCTTTTGGTGAACCACGTTAAATCTGGTGTCCTTGTGTGATTTGATTTGCTTTTGTTGTTAAATTGGACCTGTTTTTAAGGAATCACTGATTCACCCCCCCTCTCAGTGATCGCGATATCTAACAAGACCAAGGAGAATGGTGTGCTATGGGTTGGTCCTCGAACGGTGGTTCGATAGACCCACAAAGCTTCAGACATTTTGTCGCTCCGGTCTTTTTATGACTGGAGACCATTTTTTTGAGGATTTTACAGAGTGTCTTGTTGAAAGCTTCTGCTAATCCGTTTGCTGCCGGATTGTATGGAGTCGAAGGACAGCTTTGGATTTTGTATTTGTCGCAGAACCTGTAGAATCGATGATCCCAGAATTGTGGTCCGTTATCATGGACGAATCTTTTGGGTATGCCAAAACGACAAATGATGTTGGTGCGCAGGAACTGAAGGACTGATGAGGTCTTCATTTCGTTGAACGTAAATGCTTCTGACCACTTGGAGAAATAATCCGTAGCGGCGAAGATGAAGCGATGACCTTTGCTCGAAGGGGGAGAAATAGGACCTATGATGTCCATACCCCAGGCTTCGAAAGGTCATGAAATCGCTGTAGATGTAGCCATTCTGGAGGCATGTGAATGTAATCTCCATGAACTTGGCATTGTTGGCAGTGCTTAGCAAATTTCATTGCGTCAGCTACCATGGTAGGCCAGTAATAACCTAACCTTTTTATCTGATCATAGAGCTTGAGACCAGCCTGATGAGCTCCGCAAAGACCAGCATGAACTTCTTTGAGTGTTTCTTCAGCCTCTTGTTGTGACAGGCAGCGTAGAAGTACTCCTTTGAAGGATTTCCTGTAAAGGATTTTTGAAGGAATATCCAAATAAAAGCTTGGGGTTCGCCTTTGGATGCTTACCTGTTCTTTTGGATCTTCAGGTAGGATTCCGAACATAATGTAATCAATGAACGGATCCCTCCAGTCGCCGATTGAAGGTTGAAGGATTGAAATCCGACTTCCAACCACTTGGTGGCATTCAGCAACTGCTTGGTGTGTGTTAAGAGGAGGAAGGATTCTTCTTTCGCACACTGTGATTTGCATGTTTTCCCCATTCTGGATTGCCATAGATGCGGTAAGTCCAGCTAGGGCATCTGCACGTATGTTTTCACCTCTACGAATGTGGGTGATGTGACAGATGTCAAACTTTTGCAGAAGTGATTGTGCTTTGTTGTAGTAAGGCAGCAAATCTGGCTTCCTGACTTCAAACTTCTGATTCATCTGGCTGACGATCAGTTGAGAGTCTCCAAAGACTTCCAGCATGGTGATACCGGATTCGATGGCGAGTTACAATCCTAGGATCAGAGCTTGATATTCAGCTGCATTGTTTGTGCATGGTTCCAGTAGCGAGAAAGCGTGTGGAATCATGTATTTGTCGGGGCAAACAAAGAGGATGCCAACTCCCGAGATCAGCTGTCTTTTTTCATTTGTTCTGGTTGCACGGTCAAAGTACATGTCCCAGGAAGCATTTTGTGAGAAATTCTCCACATTGTAGACTGGTTCGTCTGGGAGATCATCTCTGAGTGGAGAATCTTTAGGCAATGGATGTTCTGCGAAGAAGTCTGCTAGAGCTTGCCCTTTGATTGCCTTTTGTGGTACATACCTAATATCAAATTGTGACAGAAGGATGGACCATTTTGCCAGTCGAGCATTGAGAGAACCTGCCTTTGTGACAAGGACCTTCAAGAGTTTGACCCTCGAGACCAGGTATACTGTGTTGGAAAGCAAGTAGTGACGCAGCTTTTGTACGGCGAACATCACTGCAAGACATTCTTTTTCGACTAGAGAGTAGTGATGCTCTGCACCTACTAGCATGCGGCTGAGGTAATATAGAGCAGCTTCTTTTCTTTAATCATTTTCTTGTGCAAGCAGAGCTCCCAGAGAGTGATCAAGGGCTCTTGTGTACAAGTTGAATGGTTTTCCAGTGGTAGGAGCAGCTAACACTGGAGGTTTTGTCAGGTATGACTTGATATCTTGGAAAGTAGCTTCACAGTCAGCATCCTAGACAAAGTTTACACCTTTTTTCATCAACCGGGAGAATGGACGGCAATTCCCCAGAAGATTGGAGATGAACCGTCTGATGTAGTCCAATCTCCCTTGAAGCCCTTTGAGTTCTCTCAAGGTTCTTGGAGAGGGCATTTCTAGAATGGCTTTGACTTTTACGGGGTCAAGCTCTATTCCAGCTTTTCGAACTAGGAATCCGAGGAACTTACCCGACGAGACGCCGAAGAAGCATTTCAAAGGATTCATTCGCAGTTTGTGTTTGCGAAGCCGGAGGAAGACTTCTCGAAGGTCTTCAAGATGATCTTATTTTCTTTTCTTTTGACGGCGAGGTCATCAACGTAACATTCAACCATCTTGTGCTGCATATCTGGGAATATCCTCATCATAGCCCTCTGATATGTGGCACCAGCATTTTTCAGACCAAATGGCATGACAGTGTAACAATACACGCCAAATGGGGTCCGAAAAGATGTATGTTTTTCATCTTCAGGATGCATCTTTATCTGATTATAGCCAGAGAAACCATCATGAATGTCATTCGCTCGAATCCGCAGGTATTATCAATCATTACCTCTGGTATGGGGAGCGGAAATTCATCTTTCGGGCATGCGCCATTCAGGTCTCTATAGTCAATACAGACCCTGATCTGCCCGTTTTTCTTTGTCACGGGGACAATGTTGGCCAACCATTCAGGATGTTGTTCCTCACAAATGAAGCCGACGCTTTTGAGTTTTTGAACTTCTTGTTCAATTTTATCCATCACATCTGGACGGAATCTTCTTTGGCCTTGCTCGACAGGCTTGATGTCTTCTTGAAGATTGAGTTTGTGGACAGCTATTTTGGGGTCTAAGCCAGGCATTTCAGCGTAAGACCATGCAAAGCAATCAACGAACTCACGAAGAAAGGCGATATACTCGGGTAACTCATCATCCTTTATATTCTTGCTTATGAATACAGGACGTGGGTTATCTGGTGTTCCCAAGTCTATCTTTTGAACATGATCTTCTGTTGGAAGGTTCGAAGGTGGTTCCTCCACAATATTTTCGGAGGCTTCCAGCTCAACGAAACCTTTTGGGGTTTCAAGGGCATTTCCAGACTAAGGTTTTGTTCCTTTCCACGGGTCTTCTTGATCGGTAATTTCCTAAGGCTTGCTATGAGATGATCCCAATCGCCTGTTGAAACGGGGTCGAAGTAGCTACTTCTTTTGGAGATGAGGGTTCTTCTGGGTCAGAAGACCACACGTCTGTGCCATCGGACAACTCCTCTTCATTCTCAGAGAAATCGTACCAACTGGATGAGCTTCCTCGATCTTTGTCAGGTGACTCATCAAAGAGATATCCAGGGAGATCGATGTCTTCATGGACTTGAGATGTTGAGGCTTGGTCAGTATATTGACTTTTAAGCCTTTGTGTCAACTGTCTCAGGGGAGTGTCGGGATCATACCCTAACCCGTGTGAAGACTTTTCTATATAGCCGTAGAGTCTCCAATCTTCCAGCTGGCTTTTAGTCAAGATGGGCCCCAATGGCGTGAGAATACCGCGTCCTTCTCCCAAACCGACTGGGTTTTGAGCGTCATAGCCCATTTTCTTCATAATAGCTTGTGCCACAGAACTATATAAGGATAGTTGAGGCATACCTTCATTTTGGAAAGGTTCGAGCATGGAGTTTGATGAAGAGGCATCCGATCTATGGAAGAAGATCGGCTTTTCCTTTGCTGAAGTTGCTGGAACAACGAAGGAAGCTGACGTAGGATCTTCTATGTCAAAAGTTGTCTCCATTGGAGTAAGAGCAGTCTGAACTTGCTGAGTGTCAGCTTGGCTTGACGATGTGTCGTCTTCTGGCTCTGAATCCGAATCCGTGTCTTGCATGATAGACACGAAAGAGACAACAAATTTGCCCCCGGACTTTTGTTTTGCCTTCTTCACTTTAGTTGTGATGACCAAAGGCTTTGAAGGTTTGAGGGAGATGATGAATGGAGTTTGAATGCTCTCTTCGGATTTACCGGATGGTTTGTTTTCTTCCGGTGATTGTTGAGGAGCCTTGCCTTTATCTTTTTGGAGATTTTCGGCAAAGGGTGATGTGTGCTTCTCCTCTTCTTCTTTTTCACCTTCATACATTTGTGAGTCTGCAAAGTGGACTTCTTTACCTTTGAAGGGTTTTCTGTCCTCAAAGACTCGATGTATCATGCCGTCATCGCCAACAAACTTGATGCATTGATGTAGAGTTGAAGGGACAACACCATTCTCGTGGATCCAAGGGCGTCCGAGAAGGATGTTATAGCATGAAGGGGTTTTTATTGCATACACTGTGACCTCAGAGATAAGATCACCGATCTGCAACTTGAACCTGATTTTGCCGATAGGCCTTTGAGTATTCCCATCGTATCCAAAGATAGATATAGATGTGTGGCTCAGCTTGCTGGGTGGGATGTCCAACTCTTCGAGAGCCGATGTGGAGATGAGGTTGAGTGCAGAACCTGGGTCGATCTGAACTCTGTGCATAGGCATTTCCTTGATGTACCCTGTGAAGTACAGGGGTCGGTTGTGCCTTGTTTCGCCAAGTAGGAGGTCGTCCTTTGTGAAGGCGATGGTTGCACTGGCTGCTTTTTTTAACCGAGAGGCATTCAATGCATGATCCCTCAATTTTCTTCTTTTCTCCCTTTGTGGAAGCTTCTGAGTTTTTGACCCGGTAATCCATTTCAATTTGGAGGACTTGCGGGGCATGTTTGTCGACATCCTCATTCATCTTTTGTAATTCTGAAATGAGATTATCACGAGTGTGCGGAGACATTCACAATAAATCTAGGATGTGCAGACGTGCAGGTATGTGCTTGAAGTGTTCAATCAAGTCATACTTGAAAGTCACCTTAGGGCCTGCATGTTCATTATTGTTGCCACTAGGGGCACTTACAACATCTTTTCCCGAAGGATTTACATATGTAAAGGAAGATTGGTTGTAATTTTTATGGTAGTCCCGGCCAGAGCGGGTGCCTCTACCAACTTCGAGAGCTTCTTGAGAATGGTCTTCGTTTGGAAGATTGTCTTCAGGATCAAGAGGCTGTCGTTTTTCATTTGCTGAGGATGTATCAGCAGCGGAGTTGCCATCCTCAGTGATTGTCTTGCACGGAGCATTTTTCGGGAACAAGTCCTGAACAGCATCCAGCAACCTTTCTTCTTCGTTGACCAATTCATCGTCCCAAGCATCAACAGCTGGGAATTCTTCAGTCAGGAAGGGTGTGAACTTTGAAGTCACAGTCTCAGGAGAAGAAACCTGAGAGGTTGTCATCTCAGTGAAAGTCATGTGAGATGAGGTGGCTCCAGAAGATACATTGCTAGGCGTCGTCGGAGTGTAAGCGATCTCATCAGACGATGCTTCGGAAGAGCTATAATCCCGAATTATCACATTACAGGAAGCTCTGACGGGAGACGTTGCCTGATCGGAGTCAGACTCATCCTCGGATGTAAGAGGATCATCTATCCAGCAATTTTCTCCATTTTCAGGAGTTAAGGGAGGATGTACCTGATGGTCTTCAGGGACTTCAGGCTCTGGATTGCGAGGAGGCTCGTTGACGCGGTCTTGGTCTTGTTCTAGAGCGAGATGCTGCAAGATCCTTGCATATTCTTCAAGATGAGGCATGGGAGCCAAATCTTCTTCTTCATCAGCTTTTTGTGGCTCAAAATAGGTGATTTCCACTGGAGCAATGACGGGTGCTGGTTCAACAGCATTTTCTTGTACAGCCTATTGGTCTTCTTCCTCATCAGACCAGGATCCTTGTGGCTGTAGGGGGTTATACCAGATTACTGGCATAAGATGATTCTCAGGAACCCATTCTTCATCGGAGATGTATTCTCCTGTTTCAAGGGACTCCTCCCACTCGTCTGTGTAGTTGGATTCGAATCCATCATCGGTGTCGCTGGACTCGTATCCATCAATGGAGAATCCAACTACCGAATTGCAAGAGTATGATGCCTCCTATGTGGCTTCTTTGAATTGAGGTGGCATGAAATCACTAAGAGTGAATTTTCTTACCCCCTTTGAAGTCTCTGGAAGGGATGTTTTTGTTGCCTCCAGTGAAGCGGTAGAGGAAGCCTCTGCCTTTTCTTTGACTTCTTATTTTGGCTAGGTCTTCTCTTGCCGTTTGAGCTTGAGGAGATATTTCCTAGCCTGCCTTCGCTGTTGAGCTATAGGCTTTGTTTTCACGACCTCCCAATTTTCATCTTCCAGGAGATCAGGATGTACCCATATGGGTTGTCCGTCTGGTGTCGGGTAAGGAACCAGTTCCTCGGACGCTTGGATTGAGTTTATCACCTTGAAGGAAGTAGTGATCTTCTTCTTCGGTGATTTTGATGTTTGTCCACATGTCACCATGTTGACGGAGGCAGACCCATAGTTTTTGTCAAAGGTGATGACTCCGTTTTTCCACATCTCGTTTATTTTCTCCCTCACAATGAAGCATTGATTGAGAGGATGCGAGATCATCTGATGGTATGGACAGTACCGAGGATCGTTGGTTTTACCAACATCACCCGGTCTTTTTGGTTCAGGCAAGGTGAGCTTGCCGTTTGCCACAAGAGCCTCGAAGATTTCATCAACATCTTCATCAAACGGGTATTTCTTCTCTACTCATTTTTTGAAGGCATCTGAGAGTTCAGGTCTCTTACCGGCAGCTTTGTTTTCAGCTTTCTTTGGTGGCTGAGGAGCTGACTTGGTCTGCGCATTGAGGACCTCTTTATTCTTTGGTTTAGAGGTTGCAATGGCGGTTGGCTCTTTTTGTCACACCCCGAAACCGGGCCCTGCAGTGATCCGACCTCGGGATGCAAAATTTTGGGATAAATTTGAAAGTTTTGTTACATTTCCCAAGATCCGCGTGAATGAGGATAATGAAATTCCATCACGATCCGAATATATTTTCGCGGAAGCTTATTATGGCGTTGCGACCCGGAGTCCATGGCCATCGGATTCCGTGTCGCACTCAACCAATATCATCAAGCCATCAAATAAGCAGACTGGCACAAATTGCAAATCATAGAACACTGAGCTGGTAGTAACAAGACTATTTATTTCCCACATATTCAAATTACAATTAACTGTGTCTTAATTACAAACCCAAGAAAAAGGCTAACAAAGCCGTACAAAAATATCAAACTAAACAGAAATACTACCCCCAATATTTAGATACGAACTCCGGTGCCAAACTTGACATCTAGATGATATCAATGGGCAGCCTCTCACGTCAGACCGGCGGCTCCACCGCCTCCTCCAATCAAACACCTAAAAACAGCAAGAGAGGAAACTGGCACCAAACAAACAGGGTCAGACACGATGGTCTGGCAAGCAAATAAACAAGTAATATGTAACATGGGCATTTATAAAACCTTATGGAATCATTGTAAATCGATTTAAAGAGTCTAAACAATAATAGCAATAAATCGTGATAAAACGATCGAAAGACCGAACATAAATATCAAAGCAAATACATGAACAGTCTCTGGAGCATAAATATCTCGAAAAGATAACAGCCTACGCAAAACACTTAATAATTGGAAATACATTTGAAATCCTGAATAATAGAGGCAATACGATAAAAGATTGATTTCATAACATTAACAAATTCAAAGAATATAATGAGTATAAACAAACAAGAATCATAAAATAAATTAATAAACAGATAAAACATTGGCAACCACACATAGCTATATTCCCCTATTACCGAAGTAACAGGAGCAGACAGAACCGTAGCCACTACACGTGGGACCGGAAACAAAATAAGATCGTAGCCACTACACGTGGGACCGGTAGATAAAAACCACTGCCATGGTCGGTACAGACAGAATCCAAACTGCAGCTGACAGACAAATTAAAGATTCCAAGCCGGGTGATCAGCCCGACAAGGTGACCTAAGCCTAGTGGTGCCTTTAGTTTTCAAAACTCGAACCGATACAAATCAAACCATAATAATCCCTTTGGCTCATGGGCTCACACTACAAAGCTCTGGCCCCGTCTTGCCTCGAGGTTTTATTCTCGAAATAATAGTCTCTTTGGCTCATGGGCTCGCACTACAAAGCTCTGGCCCCATTTTGCCTCGAGGTTTTATTTTCAAAATATTAATCTTATCGATGAAATCCCGAATGTGGCGAACCACTCCAATCTCCTTTCAAATCGATTCGGAGAAAACATACGAATTTCCATGGTAAACCGCTCAAATACACATCAAAGTGATTTGTATAAAATCATACGATCAATCCTTTCGAACATGGAAAACCACATGATTTTATAACAAATCACCAATGCTATTCAAATTAGTTTACCGAAGAATACAAATACAATCTCTGACTTGAAATGGAATGGAATAGTGTAGAATGAATTAATGACTTACCAAGGAACCATCTCAATGCACATTTAACCTTTAAACATTGATTAATAAAAGAATATGTTTGATGCCAATGAAAATCCACAATATTTAAATGATAAAGTGCGCATTGAGACTTGAAAGATTCCCGTCTAATTTCATACATGCTCATTCTCTCATTGATCTCATTCCCATTTCACAATTTTCCAAGCATCACAATTTACCCAAATCTCTTTAAATCAGGCCCACAGCTGGCCTTAACCTAAGCCCAAAACAGTCCACCCATTTAGCCCAAAACAGTCCTTAATTGGCTCAAGAAACAGGTCTTAAAACAGCCCAAAAACTGACCTTGAATGGCCCAAGAAACGGGTCTTAAAACAGCCCAAAAACTGACCTTGAATGGCCCGAGAAACAGGTCTTAAAACAGCCCAAAAACTGACCTTGAATGGCCCATGAAACGGGTCTTAAAACAGCCCAAAAACTGACCTTGAATGGCCCAAGAAACGGGTCTTAAAACAGCCCAAAAACTGACCTTGAATGGCCCAAGAAACGGGTCTTAAAACAGCCCAAAAAATGACCTTGAATGGCCCAAGAAACAGGTCTTAAAACAGCCCAAAAAATGACCTTGAATGGCCCATGAAACAGGTCTTAAAACAGCCCAATATCAGGCCCTGAAATGGCCCAATATCAGGTCTTGAAATGGCCCAAAAACTGACCTTGAACAGGCCCAAAGAAGTCTCGAAAACAGGCCCAGAATCTGATTTTAAACGGACCCAAAAATCAACCTGAACCAGGCCCCCAGGCTGGGCTGGGCTCGCTCGAGCGGGCAGACAGAGCCTGGGTCGCTCGAGCTACCCAGTGGGTCGCTCGAGCGAGCCAAGCAGAACCTGGTCCACTCGAGCGGCCCACTGGGTCGCTCGAGCGGACCGGGCTCTGTCCAGTCCGGCTCGTTGGGCATTTTTTTCTCATTTTTTCATCCTTTTTTATTCTTTTTCATTCCTTTTCTTTCATACAATCTTCCAACATCAATTGGGCCCTTTCTTGACCTCTTCAACTCATCAAATCACCATTCATAATCCATCCAATTAATCTAACAAACACTTTTAAATCAAAGCTTTTTCCTCCATTCTTTGAGCACAAACACTTTTACAAGAAAGAGGCTATATTTTAAGATGACCAAGGTAGAAACAAACTTCCAACACATTGTAAAACAATAACATAAGAGGAAAACAAGCAAAACATTACTCCATTTGTCCAAAACAAATCTATGAAGCATAAAAAGATTAGAACATAGCATGAAGCATCATGATATGAAACAAAATAAATGAAATCATCATATTAATTGGAAATCCACTTGCCTCAAGCCAAGATGAAAGCTAAGATGCTCTCCAAACCATGCTCTAGGGTCTCAAGCTCCCAATCTACAAAAACCCCCAAAAGTTTCCCAAGAAAACCCTAAAAATCAATCTTTGCAAATCTCCAAGGAAAGCTCTTGTATATGGGATGAAAACACTCCCAATAAAGAGGAAAACAAGGATCTCAAGTAAAAAATGCCATTGCTAACCTTTGGGTGTTCCAAACAAGAAGAAGGGCTTGAAGAGGAGGGTTGTCCTAGCCCAATGTTCTTGAAAATGGGGTCTTTGGAATGCTTGAGAGATGAGGAAGAAGAAGGTGAGATCAATCCTTCACTTGGCACTTAAGAAGGAAGCTTACAAAAGGAGAGAGAGAGAGAGATGGCTGGAAAGGGAAAAGAAGAAGCCCTCTCCCTCAGCCAAAAGTTACTGGAAAAAGAATGGGAGAAGAAGAGTCCAGCTGGGCTTTTATAAAGTGGGCAAGTGGGTCCCATAGGCCCCAATCTTACAAAGGCTGAAACTAATATTTGCGGGTCCCGAATGAAAACAACGAAGAAGACAAAAACGATCAGCAAAATTTCTACTTTCCAAAAAGTATATTTTCCCCAAATTCTGAAATTTTCGAAATTTATGGACAGATTTAGTGAAAATGTCATTTTTGCCCATTTTTCTCGAAAAATGCAATTTCTGAGCATCAAATTAAAATGGTCAAAACATGAAAGTTGTTCAACTTAATGAGATGAGTCAAAATACACCAAATTCGGAATTTTTAGAAATCAAAAGTAATTTCTCATAAAAATACATATTACAAAGCCGGGTCAAACTAAAGTCAACGGTCTTCAAAATCTCTAAGGCTATGAAAAATCTAGTTAAACTCAAAGACAAAGTCAAAACCAACTCAAATTTCACTTTAAAAGCTAAACCACGATTAAAACAATACTAAACAGAGGAATTGGGGGTCGGGGTCTTACATCCTCCCCCCCTTAGAACCCATTTGGTCCTCCAAATGGTCTAAACCAAATCAAAATCAAAAACCCAAAAGGCAAAAGAAAACACTGACACCCCACGCTGAACCTCGGCAACTGAAATACCCTCTGATCAAACCTGACGTTGAGATGCGCCTGCAAACAACACTTTGGTTCGGTTGAGGGCTTCACACTTTTCCACATATCTGCTCAAAAACATACTTCTCTGACCAAACTAGAGTTCAACAATTCTTCTAATCATCCTTGGTGTCATCTGTCGTTCCTGTACTGGATCACTTCTTTTACTTACCTTGTCAGTCACTGTCGGTCCAAGAAATTGCAAGTTCTGCCTCTTTCTATCACTTTGGAATTCTGTGCCTTAAGTCCTTCAAAGCCGTACACGGTGCTCCCGATGCTTGTACGAAGATGTGATCGTAGACATGTTTTCTCTAAAATAATCTCTACTTCGAAAATTCCTGGAATTCCATATACCTACTTTTACCGTACCATTCGGCTTCTGGCCTCCAAGAATACCGTCAATCCTTCTTCGTTTTGAAATCACAATCTCTAAATTTTTATAGGTCTCCTGTCACTAACTTGGTCTGCCACAACCCAGATGTTAAACTGCTTATACACCAAATGTTAAACTGCCATAACCTGCTGAGTTGTTCTGTGTCGAAACTTTGCACGGCTTGCCTCTTCAGATTTCACTCTTCGAGTCTTCTACCCTTGACATGTAAAGCCGACCTTGGAATTCCAATCTGTGTTCACAACTCCATATTCCAAATCTTTCTGTGCTGTACTCAGAATTCCTGCCCACATCTGATTCCATATGCTTACTGCTCTTGATCTCTTACCTGGTACTGTGTTATCAACAAAATAAACCTGCCAAGCTGGCATCATTTCCTAATAAGCTGAAACTTTCAATCCAAGTCTCAAAACAATCCCACCACTTTTAGTTTGTCCTCTAAGGTTCACCAATTAACTAAATCCTTGTAAAAGTGTGGGTAGAGTCATTTTCTTGAATGGTGCTTGACCGAAATATTTCACAATCTGGAGTCTGCTCGATCTTCTGTTTCTGCCTTACCCTACCTTTCCTGTAAGAACAATTGTCTTATCAACTTCCGAATGTCACGTTTTGAATGATGTTTTCCCTCTCATCAATCCAGCTTTATCTCTAACTAAACCAGTATACTTCCTGACATCCATCAACCCTTCAATTCTTACACTTCCAAACTCCAATCATAAACCATTACAACTCATTCCATTTAATACAAAATAAATCTTAAAATCTTAAACATAGGGACTAAAACTATTGCTTAGTTGAATTCCATCATTTTAAAACATAGTAGAAACTGAACTTCCAAATTATCAAATAAAGCTTAAATAAATAAAGTTTATCAAAGTTTGAGTATGACGTAACATTATTCGTTTTGAAATTCATATTTTCATAACCAAACAAATCATTGAAACACTTGTCAATTCCAAATCAAGATTTCAAAAATAAATCAAATTCATGTAGTATGACCATACATTAAACTTTGCGAAAATCTGCAAAAACCTGAGTGTTAGTTAAACACTAAACCTTGTTGAAATCTGAACTCATTTGTTCATAAAAATCTTGCGAAAATCTAAACAAAGCTGAGCGTTAAAACAAATGTAGGAAATCTGCATATAATCTAAACACAAAACCCTTAGGAAATTCATATTGCATAGCCAAAGAAAATGAATCAATGAAATAGAAATTTCACATCGTACTTTGAAAAAGAAACACAATTTTAGTTACATGTTTTTAAAGATCAGTTTATCCACTAGTCTCTACAATCCATCGTTGAAACCATCCATCCATTTCCAACCAAACATATACAAAATTTCGAAATCATTAGAGTTTTGAAATGTAGATGTCAACATTTAAGAAAATTAAAACAAGAGTAAAACTCTAAGATCATTGTAAAACAATATCTTAAGAAAATTAAACATAATCCATTGTTTAAACACTGCGAGGATAAATCATGGACATTAAGGAAAACATAACAAAAGGTGGAAATTTCATGAAAATCATTATCATCAAGAAATGGACATCACAATAACTGAGGTATTCACTTGCATCCACACGTTGTCCAATCCAATGCCCTGTAAGTCGGTAAAATTCACAAGGTTTCCTCTGCTGCCAAAAATTATCTTGACCACAACTAACCATCCACTTGGTATTCCTGCTAAATCAACTACACTGGCTAAGCTGCAAGTTACAGAAATTCTCAACCCAAACTATGACAAGGCTCATTGAGTCCGGAAAATCCCTGAGTTTCTTGTACTAACTTCTAGTCTTACTAACTAAGAATCACTTCTCCCTTCATAAAATCAATAGTTGATATGCCTCTTACAGTCCTTCATCTTGGAAAGATGGTATGAGTTCACCCAAAATCCATATTTACTTACCTTGGTACGCTGCATGATGATCTTCAATTAGCTGAGAGGGGATCTTCGAATACTGCTCAAGTCCTACTTTGGCAGGCAAATGCACATGTCTTCTCTCATTAACCACAATGGAGATGCTGAAGGCTGAAAGTCTGTTGATGTTCTCCGAAAACAACATACTAAGTCCACAAGGTTCTCAGTCTCCGACACAAGCACAGACAAAAGACACTGAAAAAGAGTATGGAGACTTTAAATTCTCCACCACTAAGGAGGAAATTTGTACGCCATTGCTTTCCACTTATGAATGAAGTAATATGTTGACTCATTCTCCCCCTGTTTTAGGCTGCACAGCTGAGCCATAGTAGCGGGATGATCCTCACCTTTGAAGTGAGTCAGGAAGCGTGTCTCTAGCATGGCCCAATTTTGGATGGAGTCCTCCGACAGAGTGGAGTACCAATCGAAGGCCGTACCTTTTAGGGTACTTGCAAAGAAGCGGATCTTGAGTGCATCTTGATCCGCGATAGCTCCCGTCAGGATCTTGAAGTGGATGACGTGCTGTCTGGCTGATCCTTTCCCCGTATATGTTTGGAGAGTAGGATGCTTGAATTTTGTAGGGAACGGGACCGAGTCCATCCATAAGGGATATGGTGGCTTGATCCCATGTTCCTTGAGTATATCCTCTTCTTTTGCTTTGGCGAGGATACTGTCTACGTCCTTTTTGGTAAGGGCGCGTAACTCATTTTCTTCTCCATTTACCTCATCGTCTTGATGATTCAGAGGAGGTTCATTGTTCGCCTGATTTTGGAAGGCGAGGAGAAGGTTTTCCATCAGAGTTTCAATCCTCTGCTGGCCTTGCTCAAACTGCTGGATGCGTGTGATCGCATCGTCTTGAGGTGGATTGCGGGGTGGTGGCTCAGAATTTGTAGCCAGGATGTTCATCCTTCGTGATTCGAACGAAGAAACTGTCCTGGTGACTGAGCTGGGGCTCATTCTTTTTGAAGAAGAGCTTGAGGAAGGATCACTCTGCCGTCCTTTGCTTGAAGGAGCAGGGGATTCTTCTGAATGTCTTCTTGTCCTGGAGACGCTGCGGGTCATCGGACGTCGGACATGGATTTTTGTTGCTGACTTTTGGCGCCTTCTGGTTTTTCCAACCATATGGACGGCAACAACTTGGTTGGGTCTATCTTTTTCGACCCATTTGGGAGAGACTTGAAGTGTAGGATGCTGGGTCCTTTGCTTCTCTAGTCTATTTTGCCGATACGACGCGCGGCGGCATATACGATGAGCAACTTGAGCTTCAGTCAGCTCTGGCTGGGCTTTGACGATGAAGGATGTGCTCCCTCGGGCGCAGCAGCCGAGCCTGTCTTATTTGTAGCTGGGCAAGGACAGGATGCGAACCCTGTCCTTCGCCTGTTGCAGCGAAGCTTTGAATTTTTGGAGTTCGGCCCCTGTAGAGATGAAGGGTCGAACTGCAGGTTTATAGGCCTTAGCAGGTGCTTGCAGAGGCCTTGTGATGCATGACTTGATTTTGGGCTTGTAAGAACAAGTCGGCTCATGCTGGGTTGACTTGAGAGTCAGATTGGAAATGGGTCTCTCCTCTTTCATGTAAGCAAGAGGGTAGACTGGTTCTCCTTGAGTGGGGCCAGGAATGCTGGCTTGGTGGATGTTTGGGACCTTCTTTGTTTTGGTGAAGGTCTTGGGGACCAAGTCTTGGGATAGACCTGGTCGTTTGAGGGTTGGGGCTTCGTGGGGCTGCCACGGGCTTCGGGCCTTCTGGTGCTCGCCTTTGGTGTCACAGTAGTGACACGTTGAGAGGCGAGTTTCTGCTTCTTGGAGGGAGCAGTTTGTTCCTCGGGAAGTAGATATGGTCCCAGCATCCCATAGACAATAGTCCAGGGAGTCGAGGTCGACCCGGAGCTCAGAGAGTTGCCGAGGGAGTTGACACTTCGGCAGCTGATGGGATGCTTGTAGGTGCGCGTAGTTTGCTTCTGTTGAAGCATGAGTTGGTGCTTGTTCTCGTCGAAGGTAATGGTTAGTGAAGCTGCCATTGTTAGTTTTCGAAAAGTTTCTGAAACAAGATCACATCCATTAGTAATCACAAGAATATAATGATCATAAATGGGAAGTTCTATGGTCTTGTCTTTTCAAATTGCTCGAGGGAGATGACCCAAGCAATATGAAGAAGGCAAAATGCCATAAAGGGTACAATTGTTCTGATCGCAGGTATGGTAAGCCCAGAATGAGCGTCCCAATGACTGCTAGAAGCAATTGTGAACTTAAATTCGACTTATCGAGAAGCAGAGCTTGCTCGAGATAAGAAGAATATAAAGTTGGAGTTACAAATGTGCCGGTCGCGAATACAGTAGACCCTGAAAGGGCGTACTAGTACTGCTAGACACAAATGTTTGGAGACCACATCCATGAGATGAGATTCTCTGTTTTGAAAGGTCAAGATTGGATTCATCAAAGAGAGCAGATGGTATTCCGATCTGAACATGGGCTCAGCGATTTCCGCGAGCGCCAGTGCTCAGAAAGAAATGAACCATAATTTCTCGGATCTGAATAAAAAAATGACGAGTTTTTTTTTGAAAGGCCAATATCGGGTTCATCAAAGAGAGCAAAAGGCACTCCAATCTGAATACGGGCTCAGCGATTTCCGCGAGCGCCAGTGCTCAGAAAGGAGAAGACCAAGATTTCTCCAATCTAAACCCAAAATGACGGAAGTTTTTTTTTTTTTGAAGATTTTTTTTTAAAAAAAAACTTTTTTTTATTTTTATTTATTTATTTATTATTTTTTTAAAGATTTTTTTGTTGAAATTTTTTTTTTATTTTTTTTTTTAATTTTTATTTTTAAAAATTTTATTTTAAAAAAATTCTATTTAAAAGACGGGAGAGTTCACATAGGCCTCCTAACCCGGTCTTATGAAATCTCGATTGATAGAATTGCCCCCAGGTAAGGGTATGATTACTTAATGAACCCGTTTGGAGGACCCTTGCCTAGAACAGTCAAGCTGTCTCCACACTCTGGACAAGGCTTTTCTTGAATCAACCATGATCAAAGAACGTAGTTGGTTTAACCTTACTGGTCTATATCTTTTTTTTTGTTTATATATATATATATATATTTTTAGATCTTTAATGAACTCATCGAAGAGAAACGATGGCCCAAAACCTTAGTCGAACAGGCTCAACATTTCTGCAAGCACGATGAACGATAAGAAAGGATCAAGGTTTCTCAATTTTGAATCCAAAATGAAAAAATCTAATTTTTTATTTTTTTTTATTTTTTTATTTTTTTTAGATCTTTAATGAACTCATCGAAGAGAAACGATGACCCAAAACCTTAGTCGAACAGGCTCAACATTTCTGCAAGCACGATGAACGATAGGAAAGGATCAAGGTTTATCAATTTTGAATCCAAAATGAAAAAATCTGATTTTTTTATTTTTTATTTTTTTTAGATCTTTAATGAACTCATCGAAGAGAAACGATGGCCCAAAACCTTAGTCGAACAGGCTCAACATTTCTGCAAGCACGATGAACGATAGAAAAGGATCAAGGTTTCTGAATTTTGAATTCAAACTGAAAAATCTGATTTTTTTTTTTGTTTTTTTTAGATCTTTAATGAACTCATCGAAGAGAAACTATGGCCCAAAACCTTAGTCGAACAGGCTCAACATTTCTGCAAGCACGATAAACGATAGGAAAGGATCAAGGTTTCTCAATTTTGAATTCAAACTGAAAAATCTGATTTTTTGTTTTTTTGTTTTTTTTATAGATCTTTAATGAACTCATCGAAGAGAAACGATGGCCCAAAACCTTAGTCGAACAGGCTCAACATTTTTGCAAGCACGATGAACGATAAGAAAGGATCAAGGTTTCTCAATTTTGAATCCAAAATGAAAAATCTGATTTTTTTTAAAAGAGAAATGGTGGAAATAAATTCAAAGAATTAGAAATTTCCAAAAAATCTCATCTCATTTTTTTTAGATGCGGAATCCAACATAGGCCACTAATTAGAAAGTAGCCAAGGAATAAAAAAAAAGAAGTATAAGCATAGAGTGGTCATGCTGTCGCAGGCACCCAAAAATAATAAAACCTTTACTCCTAAAAATATATGTAGTAGTGCGAGTAAGGATCGCTCCCACGGAGAGTGTTTAGCCAAATTTTATGCTATGTGATCAAAGATGGGGGTTTTGATTATATTGAAAGCAAAAAAAATAAATAAAAACAAATAAAGGGCAATAATTTAAGAAATTCAATCAAATTAACAAGCATTGGTCAAAGTTAACATCCACCATTGGAAATTAAATACTGATCATTGATGCAAAAATAAATCAACTAATACTTTGAATATTCATCATTGGAATTAAATTCCTACCTTCTTAATTAGTTAATTAGAAAACACGCGCTCTAATTATCCCTAATTACTAAACAATCCAAGACAAGCGCCAAAGATTTAATCTAGTAACAGCATTATGACCTTGAGAGATTGATGAATCTAAACAACACAAGCACACGCGGTTGCATTTAATTTAGCCAGGTGTTCTTCCTAATATCTAATAATTTCCAAAGCAGCAAATTATTAAATACTAGTTTCTTCGCAAATTAGAGGGATCAAACAATTACGGATTTGATTTCTAATTTAGCAGTAAATCGCAACGAAAAATAAACTAGTATGCATCCTAGCAATTAAACGAAACAATCATGATAACAAATTAAGCACAGAAGAACAACCCATATTCAAAGCATAAATTGAATAATGAAAATAAATTAGATCTCACAGTATTTATTCCGAGGCTTCAGTCTTCTTCAACCAATTACATAAAATTAGCGACGCAGGGCCATACTAACTTGCAAAGAAAATAGTAGAAAATAAAGAAAGAGAGAGAGAGAGAGAAAACGTGCAATGGGGGAAACGTCTGTGTGTTGCAGTGGAGAATGGACCATTTATAGTGGAGAGTTTGATTAGAGAGAGAAGAGAAGTTAGGTGATGTGGACCCATGTGATTGGAGAGGAAAAGAATGAAGGAGAGATAAAGTAGGAGAGAATGAGAGATGAAAGAGATAATAGAAAGAAATCGTTGGAGATGGAATGCACCGTACGTTTTTAAGGGAATTTGAAGTGATGTGGGATTGTAGATGGAATAAAATAATTAATTAAATTCAAACTTAGTCAAAATCTTCCTCTTGATCATATCTTCTCACTCGGGCTTCTGTTGGGCTCGAACCAAGAATTAAAGTTGCATCATTTTTCGTTCCGGACAATATGAGCCCAATATTGGATATGTTCCGAGAAACTCCTGATTTCATCAAATTTACCACAATGCCCTTCTGCTTGATTCTTCATTCATTTAGCATCAAATATGAGCACTTCTCTTTCAACTCAGATCTGGAAACTTCTTGATTCAGCAAGAATCTCTCAAAACTCAAAACAGAAAAGTTGTAGATCTTTTTCTTGGCATTGCATAGCATCTTGAATCATCTCAATTGGAGTTCGGGGGAAAGAATTATGCCCAAATTACAAAGCGATGTCAAAACTGTCAAGAATCACTCAATTAGCTTTGTTTTGCACACAGCACCTCCATTTGCATCCTAAAGTAAAATATAAGAATAATGAGTACATTTAGGCATCAAATAAGTATAAAGGACTAAACATTAATGGAGAAAAATATAACATTTTGCATTCTCATCAAATTCCCCCACACTTAACTTTTGCTCGTCCTCGGGCAAAACTCAAATTCACTTTCCGAAAACACCAAGTTTGAATGCCATTAACAAAGAACAACCAAGCTTTTCAAAACTCAAAACATGTCATGAATAAACATTCTTAAACATCTTACAAATACTTAGCAAGCAATTTCACTCAAAGATGGAGTAGACTAAATACGTAGACCCTCACGGAAATAAACACTCTACTCTCATATGTTTGAAGGGTATCTGTTTCGCTCAAATTCATTCCAATGGAAATGATCTACCATAGGCTTGCATATCTTCTCATTCTCCACCACTGGGATCACATGCATAACACGAATCATAAGGACTTTTCAAAGGTTGTAATGGGGTTTAGGATCAAGGTGGGAAATATTTATGAATGTAGTTTAAAAGCCATTGAAACTAGTGGAGCAAAAATGAATCAACTTCTTCAATATGGCTTTAAAGCATTCAGAACATGTAAAACTCCTGTATTGAAAAAGAGATCGTTCAAAAGAAACACTTTTCGTTTGCAGCAAGGAACGATCATTCACAACAGCTTCCACCTTTTTATGTATCACATATGAACACACCATTTCTTGGAATTTTAGGAGGATTCATGAACATGGACAACAATTGCCTCCTGGTTCCGTAAACTTTTTTTTTTTCATCTTCTCTTTTTTTTTCATATTTTTTTTTCATTATATTTTTTTTTTCTCTTTTGTTTTCTTTTTTTTTTTTGAATAATGAAAATAAGAACTCACGAATTGAGAATGAAAACATGTTCCATTTCATCAGTCATAGCCATACCACAAACCCAAAACACCCCCACACTTATTTCTTGCACACCCATACATATCATAATGAAAAGCAATGCTCCACTAGATCTATGACTTAGGTAAAGGTTTTTTTTTTTTTTTTCTTTTCAGGTTCAGAGCTTGTAACGTGGGTTTACAATAAATGAAAGATATAAAGCTCAAAGGGGTTCAATAAAGGAAAAAAAAATTAATTGCAAGGTAGGCTATTTGGCTTATGTAGCTTATAACAAAGATGGCCTTAATCATGTTCATACATGCTTGTGTCTATGTGACCTCGAAGAGAGTCAAGGCAAGTTCTAGAGAAGCAAATCTATGGAAGAATATCTCTCATGAAAGAATATAGTGAGACTGATATGGATGTGTCAGTCTAAAGGCTCAAAATCTCACCAACTTTTTGTCTACCAAATTTAGTCGCTACCATTCTCAAGGAAAGTAATTTCAAAAATCATGTTATGAATTTTTCAAGCTTAATTGAATCTTGCTCATGACATACACAACCAGAAAAATCGTAGCAAACCACAAAAACAAAGAAAAAAATAAAAATTTTTTTTCAAATATATAAAAGTAAAACACAACCTAATATAAAAGTAAAACACAACCCCTAAATCCCTACAACACAACCTAATATAAAAGTAAAACACAACACCTAAATCCCTACCCCCACACTTAAAACTGACATTGTCCCCAATGGAAGGTAAAATGCAAAGAAAAGGCAAAAATAACCAGAATATAAAAGCAAAAAGAAAGAGAAAAGGAACGAACTCCCCTTGGGTTGCCTCCCAAGCAGCGCCTTTGTGTTATTGTCGTTGGCTCGACACAATGCTTCCTTCTTCAATCAGTATAAATTGGATCCTCAAGGTCCAATTTATCCACCTCTTGTACTTGTAAACCTTCATAGAAAGGCTTAAGTCTATGGCCATTCACCTTGAACACTTTGGAAGTAGCTAAACTTTGAATTTCAACTGCACCATGTGGAAAAACATTAGTAACAACAAAGGGTCCAATCCAACGAGAACGCAACTTACCTGGAAACAAACGAAGCCGTGACTGATAAAGAAGGACTTTTTGACCAACTGTAAACTCCTTTCTCGATATCTGCTTGTCATGAAAAGCCTTCATTTTGTCCTTGTAAATTCTTGCACTTTCATAAGCATCATTGCGAATTTCCTCTAACTCTTGTAGTTGTAACTTCCTATGTGCTCCACTTTCATCTATCTTCATGTTGAAATTCTTGATAGCCCAATAAGCCTTATGTTCTAACTCAACGGGAAGGTGGCATGGTTTTCCAAACACCAACCGATAAGGTGACATACCAATGGGCATCTTATATGCAGTCCTATACGCCCACAAAGCATCATCCAAGCGCAAACTCCAATCTTTTCTACTTGGACTCACCGTCTTTTCAAGGATGGACTTGATCTCTCGATTTGACACTTCCGCTTGTCCACTTTGCGGATGATAGGCAGTTGACACCTTATGGGTCACATGGTACTTTTTCAGCAAAGTCTCCACAATTCGATTGCAAAAGTGAGTGCCTCGATCACTTATTAGAGCTCTTGGAATTCCAAACCTGGAGAATATGTTAGACTTGATAAAATCTGTTACAACTTTGGAATCATCAGTCCTGGTGGCTTTAGCTTCCACCTATTTCGAAACATAATCAACAGCAAGCAAAATATAAACATAACCGAAAGAAACAGGGAATGGTCCCATGAAATCGATACCCCAAACATAAAAAATTTCGCAAAATAGTATGGGGTATTGTGGCATCTCATTCCTTTGGGATATATTACCTGTTGTTTGACAATGAACGCATGACTTACAAAAAGAATATGAATCTCGGACTAAAGACGGCCAATAGAAACCACATTCTAGCACTTTTCTCGCCGTCCTACTTAGCTCCGAAGTGACCTCCACAAGCATAAGAATGACAAAAGGTGAGAATAGAAATAATTTCATTTTCAGGAACGCACCTTCTTATCACTTGATCGGCACAATGCTTCCATAAGTATGGGTCATCCCACAAATAGTACTTGCAATCACTCTTGATCTTATCTCTTTGAGCCTTAGAGAAACCAGGAGGCAACATATTAGTAACCAAATAATTTACAATATTTGCATACCAAGGTAATGTCGCACTCGCGGAGAACAAGTGCTCGTCAGGGAACGTTTCCCGCAGATGAAGTTCATCTTCCACATGAACTAAATGACTCAAATGATCTGCGACACGATTTTCTGTCCCTTTTTTGTCTTTGACCTCCAAATCAAATTCACTCAAGAGAAGTATCCATCTGATTAATCTTGGTTTTGCCTATTTCTTCGTCATTAAATAACGAAGAGCTGCATGATCAGAGTAAACAATGACTTTAGTACCAAGCAAATAAGATCGAAATTTTTCTAAAGCAAAAACAACAGCTAAAAGTTCTTTTTCTGTAGTAGAATAATTTCTCTGGGCATCATTCAAAGTTCTTGAAGCATAATAAATGGCATGAGGTGCTTTTCCAATCCTTTGACCCAAAACAGCGCCTACTGCATAGTCACTTGCGTCGCACATTATTTCGAAAGGAATGTTCCAATCAGGGGGCTGGATAACTGGGGTAGAAGTCAACAGTTCCGTCAGCTTATCAAATGCCTTTTTACATTCTTCACCAAACTCAAAAATCACATCCTTTTGTAGCAACTTGCATAGGGGTAACGCTATTTTGGAAAAGTCCTTGATGAATCTTCTGTAAAAACCTGCATGTCCAAGAAAAGAACGAACTTCCCGCACAGTAGTGGGATAAGGTAAAGATTGAATAATATCAACTTTAGCTTTATCTACCTCTAACGAATTCCAATTGTTGTTTTTTTTTTTTCTAAAACCCCTCAAAGCCATGGCTACCCCATCCCCCTCCATTCTCAACACAAATGACTCCCACAACACCCTTATCAGCATTAATGTTGCTGCCCAAACCCCTCTAAAACTCACCTCCATCAATTACCTCTCATGGAAACTACAATTCCATACTCTCTTCATTGGCTATGACCTCTTAGGATATATAGATGGCTCCAAGCCATGTCCCTCAGCCTCTCTCACACAAAATGGCACAACCAAACCCAACCCTGCTCACACCCTCTGGATCCGACAAGACCAATTGATCTTGAATGCAATCATTGGCTCCATCTCCCATACCAGCATACCATTTATTGCACAAGCCAAAACAGCCCGCGAAGCATGGACTATCCTGGCCACCACCTACGCCACGCCTTCTCGTGGCCGCATCAAACAGGCCAAAAACAAACTCAAGATGATCACCAAAGGCTCTGATAATGTCACCACATTTCTGCAATGTATCAAGGCAAAGGCTGATGAGCTTGCCCTTCTTGGGGCACCACTAGATGCCGAAGATCTCACTGACAAGATACTTGATGGCCTTGGTGATGAATACAGAGAACTCACCCGTGCTGTCCAAGCCAGAGACATGCCTATCACCTTTGAGGAACTACATGAGAAGTTGCTCAATTTTGAAGCCTCGGTGATCACTCCAAAACCAGATCCCCTTCAGTTTCCTGCCACTGCTAATCCCACGAGCAGGAACCCGGCACCTTCGAGCTCTTCTGCAGGCACCAACAATCATACATGGCGCCCCTCCAATAACCGCCACAACAGGTATCCTCCTTCACAACCAAGTGGCCAACCCACACCTCAAGGTAATCGCCCATCTCGGCCATACTTGGGTTATTGCCAAATTTGCAGGATACAAGGACATACAGCAAAACGGTGTCCCTCCTTTCGGCTAGTTCCAATCAACACATCCAACAGTTCTTCGCCTGCTTTAAACACTCCCTCTGCCACCCCATGGCAACCAAGGGCCCATTATGCATCCCACCCTCCCGACCACACATCTTGGCTTCTGGACAGTGGAGCATCTCACCATGTTACAGCTGATCTACACAATCTCTCCATGCATGCTCCACACAATGGCTCAGATGACATTATGATTGGTGATGGCTCGGGTCTCTCCATTACTCATACCGGTTCTTCCTCTCTCCACACAACTCATAACACTTTTCAATTGAACAATATCCTTTGTGTTCCTGCTATGAAAAAGAATCTCATTTCCATTTCTCAATTTTGTACCTCCAATAATGTCTCCATTGAATTCTTACCAACTGCTTTCCTTGTAAAGGACATTCACACGGGGGCACCACTTCTGAAGGGCAACACTAAAGATGGCGTTTATGAGTGGCCGGTATCTCCACCCTTGCTTGCCTTTTCCAGCATCAAAACAACTTTATCCGAGTGGCATCAAAGATTAGGACACCCAACTTTCCATATTCTGAAACAGATTGTTTCCCAAAATAAACTGGATTTCGAAAAGATAGTTTCAAGGGGTTGAGAAGAGACAAGTGTGGATTGAGAGAATGACAATTTGTGGCTTTTATTACTCAGACAAGCATTACATGAAAAAGTAGTAGATAATGAAGAAGAGAAATCAAGTTTATTTTGGGAAACAATCTGCTTCAGAATATGGAAAGCTGGGTGTCCTAATCTTTGATGCCACTCGGATAAAGTTGTTTTGATGCTGGAAAAGGCAAGCAAGGGTGGAGATACCGGCCACTCATAAACGCCATCTTTAGTGTTGCCCTTCAGAAGTGGTGCCCCCGTGTGAATGTCCTTTACAAGGAAAGCAGTTGGTAAGAATTCAATGGAGACATTATTGGAGGTACAAAATTGAGAAATGGAAATGAGATTCTTTTTCATAGCAGGAACACAAAGGACATTGTTCAATTGAAAAGTGTTATGAGTTGTGTGGAGAGAGGAAGAACCGGTATGAGTAATGGAGAGACCCGAGCCATCACCAATCATAATGTCATCTGAGCCATTGTATGGAGCATGCATGGAGAGATTGTGTAGATCAGCTGTAACATGGTGAGATGCTCCACTGTCCAGAAGCCAAGATGTGTGGTCGGGAGGGTGGGATGCATAATGGGCCCTTGGTTGCCATGGGGTGGCAGAGGGAGTGTTTAAAGCAGGCGAAGAACTATTGGATGTGTTGATTGGAACTAGCCGAAAGGAGGGACACCGTTTTGCTGTATGTCCTTGTATCCTGCAAATTTGGCAATAACCCAAGTATGGCCGAGATGGGCGATTACCTTGAGGTGTGGGTTGGCCACTTGGTTGTGAAGGAGGATACCTGTTGTGGTGGCTGTTGGAGGGGCGCCATGTATGATTGTTGGTGCCTGCAGAAGAGCTCGAAGGTGCCGGGTTCCTGCTCGTGGGATTAGCAGTGGCAGGAAACTGAAGGGGATCTGGTTTTGGAGTGATCACCGAGGCTTCAAAATTGAGCAACTTCTCATGTAGTTCCTCAAAGGTGATAGGCATGTCTCTGGCTTGGACAGCACGGGTGAGTTCTCTGTATTCATCACCAAGGCCATCAAGTATCTTGTCAGTGAGATCTTCGGCATCTAGTGGTGCCCCAAGAAGGGCAAGCTCATCAGCCTTTGCCTTGATAGATTGCAGAAATGTGGTGACATTATCAAAGTCTTTGGTGATCATCTTGAGTTTGTTTTTGGCCTGTTTGATGCGGCCACGAGAAGGCGTGGCGTAGGTGGTGGCCAGGATAGTCCATGCTTCACGGGCTATTTTGGCTTGTGCAATAAATGGTATGATGATATGGGAGATGGAGCCAATGATTGCATTCAAGATCAATTGGTCTTGTCGGATCCAGAGAGTGTGAGCAGGGTTGGGTTTGGTTGTGCCATTTTGTGTGAGAGAGGCTGAGGGACATGGCTTGGAGCCATCTATATATCCTAAGAGGTCATAGCCAATGAAGAGAGTATGGAATTGTAGTTTCCATGAGAGGTAATTGATGGAGGTGAGTTTTAGAGGGGATTGGGCAGCAACATTAATGCTGATAAGGGTGTTGTGGGAGTCATTTGTGTTGAGAATGGAGGGGGATGGGGTAGCCATGGCTTTGAGGGGTTTTAGAAAAAAAAAACAACAATTGGAATTCGTTACCTCTGGTTTTGCTCTGATACCATATAAGATTGCAAAGCTGAATACTTCTCATTAATTAAATAATCGTATAAATACAAAACTAAGAATGGTTGAAGATCCTACAAACTGGGAAGGTTACAAACTGAATCCTATATCTATGGATGACGTACAAATACATTTGAATAATACAAGTTGATAAGAAAGACTAAGTCAAGCAACTGATTATCTCTATTATGCCCCCTCATGATGGAGCTCGGGAGAGAAGTCCAATCTTGTGTTTAAGTTGAAGAAAACGTTGACGTGGAAGAGGCTTGGTAAGAGCATCTGCAAGCTGATCTTCAGAAGAGACATGAGCTACACGAAGAGCTCCATATTGAACTTGATCCCTGATAAAATGAAAATCTATGGCAACATGCTTCATGCGGGAATGAAAAATTGGATTGGAACAGAGCTGAGTTGCCCCTATATTATCACAGTAAATGACAGGGCAGTAGGGAAGCGAAATACCAAGATCTGTCAAGAGATAACAAATGAAATTAAGTTCAGCAGCTGTATTTGCAACTGAGCGATACTCTGCCTCAGTGGAGGATCTAGCAACAGTCCGTTGCTTTTTAGAACTCCAGGAGATCGGATTGGCACCAAGATAAACAATGTAAGCACTGGTTGAGCAAAAAAGTGTCCTTGTCCCCGGCCCAATCAGCGTCAGAAAAGGCTTGTAAACTGAGAGAAGTGTCTGAGAACGCATGCAAACTGAGAGCAGAGTCTGTGTAGAGTTGTAAACCATCATCAACGGTGCCAACAAGATAACGGAGTAGCCGTTTAACAAAGGACTAGTGTTCAATTGTTGGGTAGTGCATAAATTGGGACAATTTGTTGACACCAAAGGCGATGTCTGGTCTTGTTATTAGCAAATATTGGAGGCTCCCAACTACCTGGCGATACTCAGTTGGATCAGAAAGAGAAGAACCTGAGGTTAGCATGAGAGTTGGACTGGTTGGCATGGGAGTGAGAACAGTCTTCGCGTCTTGCATCTTGGTTTGAGTGAGGAGATCCATAATATATCGCCTTTGTGAGAGTAATAAGCCATGTTTGTTTGGGACAACTTCCACACCCAGAAAGTAAGTGAGGAAACCAAGGTCTTTGATGGAAAATCGCTGAGCAAGAATGTCAATGAAGTGATTAACTTTGGTATCATTGTCTCCTGTGATAATTATAACATCAACATAAACAAGGAGATACATAGTGTGGCCACCAGCATGAAAGACAAAGAGGGATGTATCAGCATATGAATTCTGAAAACCAAACTGTAGAAGGAATGTTCTGAGCTCATGGTACCATGCCCGAGGGGCTTGTTTGAGGCCATATATGGCTTTGTTAAGTTTGGAGACATAAGAGGGGTTGTCATTATCAACAAATCCCGGCGGCTGGGACATGTAGACATTCTCTGATAGATATCCTTGAAGAAAGGCATTGTTTACATCAAGTTGCCGTAAAGCCCAGCCACGGCTGACTGCTATACTGAGAACAATACGGACAGTAATCGGTTTTACAACAGGACTGAATGTGTCTTGGTAATCTATTCCAGGACGTTGGTGGAAGCCTTTTGCAACTAAACGGGCCTTAAACCTTTCAACTGAACCATCAGATTTGCGTTTAATTCGAAAAACCCACTTACAACCAACCAGATTTTGATTGCTATCCGGGGGAACTAGAGCCCATGTACCATTCTTAACTAACGCATCATACTCTTCAGACATGGCTTGACGCCATTTATGATCATTGAGGGCTTGGGTCAATGTTGTTGGTTCATGATCATCACCTTTGGTTAATTGAGTGTGAAGATTCATTTTGGTGATAGGTTTGCGAATATTGTTTTTGGCTCTAGTAGTCATGGTGTGGGTTGGTTGTGGCGGAGGCTCGGGTGGGCTAATATATGGTGATGGGCATTGAGAATGGTTGGTATTTGAATGTACACAGGATGGAGATGAAGGAGATGGGGCCGCCAGGTCTGATGGTAGTGAAGCGGCACTGGGGGATTGCTGTTGGGCGTCCACAGCAGATGACAGAGTGAGTGGCGGTACCAAAGGCAAGGTGGAAATAGGAAGTGGTGGGGGAATCTAAGTAGCAATGGAATCTGAAGAAGGACAAGAGGAAGGAGCAGAG